>BGPR01000427.1:555149-588478 GCA_013235015.1 Araneus ventricosus | reverse complement strand
TAGGAATAATTCTAATTATAATCATATTCACATTAGGAATAATTCTATAAATATTCGTCTATAAAGACAGACGAATTAAGCCTAAAGCATTACCAAGACACGATGTTTCGAATTAAAGGTTTGAATATCCTTTTTTCTGAGAAAATTTATTGAATTCTGAACAGAGCTTACCAAAACTCTTTACTTTTTTACGGTTTTCTTTACCTCGAATACCTGTTCATATGCATTCTACATACTTTGATATGTATACCTGAAAGGTGAAGGGAAAAGGCATAGTCAAACATCAAAATATTTCACTGATTGTACTAAGTATTCAAAGAGAAATACAAAGTGTCCATAAATTATTGTCGGGGTTTTCTTATTATCAAAATATTTCGCTGATTGTACTAAGTATTCAAAGAGAAATACAGGGTGTCCATAAATTATTGTCGGGGTTTCCTTACTTATTAAAATTAGACAAAAAATTGTAAGAAATTAAATTCATGTCACTGAGAAGCTAATTTTAACGTTTTAAAGTGGTGTAAAAGTGGTTTTTATGCAATAATATGTTCCGATGTTATTGAGGGAAAAAATTTCGATTAATTTTTAATCAAAATTTTAAAAAAGCCCTTTCTTTGTGACCACCTACTACTCAAGAAGTAACTACGTGCCGAATTTGGTAGCTCTATGTCCAACGGTCTGCCCTCTAGATCATTTTGACGTATGTCACACGACACAATTTATGGATATTATGTCAGCCTATAAACGTTATCATGTTACAATGTTTATCAAAAGGGCCTTGCAAGGGATTTCCTGACCCAAAAGCTTTGGATGCATTTGTGGTGTTGTGATCATTAAATTTTTGAATATCAATTTTGATTAATCAATTTATCAAGATTCAGGTCATTAATACACCACACATTTTCTTAGCAAAATTTGCATCAAGCAATTGATCAAACAATTAAAAGAATTTCAATTTATTCCTTTATATTTCCTAGTACAAATTTTATGCGTTGTGTTTTTAGAAGAAATACCCAAGGTTCTAAGAAATTTTTAAATTTTTCCAGATTCATGAATACACATAGTGTTTTATCAGCAATGTATAAATAACTTGACAAACACAAGATTTTGAGACTTGAAGGCTAACGTTTATTAAGCAAATTGATCTTATACATAAAATTTAAACAATGTTTTCATGAAAGTTCTTGAATATGCAAACGCTGTGTTTAGTAAAACTTAAAATTCAAAAGGGGCGCCACCTCAAAAAAAAAAAAAAAAACACATATCAAATCATCAATACACTTCAACATCTAAATTAGTTGTGAGAGAATCAACATTAATTAAAAGGATGCTATGCCATTTATTCACCTATACATATATCAAATCACCAATGCAAATCATCATATAAGATACTCTCAACACTGACACTTATTAAGTAAAATGCAATCAATTAAATTCCAACTCAAAAATAATAGCTTTAAACAAAGTAACAATCAAAACAAGAAATTGAAAAACTACAGATGCAGCTAAAGATTTAGGGTAAAAATATTTTTATCAAATACTATACTTCATTTAGTTTAAAGAATTAATTTTCTTGCATCAAAAAAAAATTACCTTTAAAGTCAATCTAGTAATTTAGCTCTTTGAATATATTCTGCAATCAAAACATTGCATTATAAAAATTATGAAAATCAAAGCATTACAATTAACCATTTAAATCCAACTACTGAATAAAATTTAGTTGTTTAGTATTGCAAATTATTCTCAAAAATCCAACTTCAGATTAACTAGAATTTCCAGGAGAATTTCATTATTTCTTAAATTTTTAACGCCATGTTAATTTAGATCGAATCCCTGGTCCCGAGAAAAGAAACACTTCTAAATATAAAGTTTTAAGGTAAATTCGTACATGAAGTTTAAGCAAATGATGTACCTCTTATCTCTATATTCAAAAATTAAAAATTTGGAAATTAGCAATTTAACAATGAGTCCAAAAAAATTAACCCACACTTAAAACATTAGCATAGAAATTTTTACAAAAAAAAGTACTCATCCATTGGCAGGGGGTTTGGACACACTCAGAGGTAGCTGAAGGAGGACGTTGGCATATCACAGCTTTGATCAAGAAATTCTCTTGGCTACGGCCTGAAGCTCATCGAAACATCGGAGGAGTATGCGTCTAGTCAGGATCCTTTGTTCACTCCTGTTTTTTGTGAAGATCTTCGCCAAGCGACATGTTGATGTTGCTACCACAAAGGCAAAGTTCAACGGAATAATGTAGGCTTTATAAGTTCAAACACTACGGCATAAGCCCTTTCGAAATGCCATTTTTACAGAATATCTCAGCCAAAATCCTGCACAGCAGCTTGGTACTGACACGCAGTTCTTTTGCGATGATTATCTGGCAAGCAAGCTAGTCATCACAACCAAACGATTCGAATTTGACCCGAATGTCAAAGTGGCCCAAATCCAGTCCAGCATCACGCACGCACCAGCACGGTCAGAGTATTGAATTAAAAAAAAAGCATCGATAAAAACTGGGCATCCCAAACACAAAAGCCGATTAGCGTCGTCATCACCAGAGATCCTTTTTTCGCGCTCAAACTTTTTTTGTTGCCACTTGAAAGCAACTAAAGAGAAGCCTATCGCTCAAATTTTTATTTGCATAATTTTCTCCGATTCTTCTACATCTAGAATCACCTCTCGTCTAATCTCTCTCCGACTCCTTCCTTCCGAAAATTCTCCAATTAAATTTAAATCCCAAAAAAATCTTCTTATACAAAAGCTTGGCGAAACGAAATCGCCAAGGGGAACTATACTCCGAACCCACTTGCTTTTTACCACAATTTTGCATTCTACAATAAACCCTTTTAAAATTTTCGCCAATCTTACTCTAAACTATTGATACATTTTGTCGCCAAACCAAAAACAAACTAAGTAACCCCACCCAAACAGAAAAGCACGTCCCCAAATGGTCAGAGCTGATCAAACCCCACCTACGAAAGACTCCAGCAACAAATCCCAGTTCGACTCTTGACCCCAACATTTTAATAGAATACTCTCCCTCTCGTCCAGCTGGCAGGAAATTCTCGCACCAGGGGTTCGCTCACCCCCATGGCTTAATGTTTTCTAGGAAAATCAAACCCCCGCAAACGACAATTTTCTCACGGATTCTTGGCTTGAATTGCCAATTAGTGGGTCAAAACAGGACACATCTGGGCATTTTTTGCTACTTACCATTTCTTATCTTTGTGGGAAAGGAATTTTTTCCCTGGTTTGAACCAGATGTTTTCTTCCAAAACAGCGCAATGCCCAACCCAAGAAAATTCGCACAAAGAAGAGGGACGGGGAAAAATCTACAATTTTGAAGGGACGGTTACTAAAGTGCTGTTTCTTAAAACCAGGATTCGAACAAAGAATGTAGTCAACACACGGCTTTTTACAGTAAAGTTCTGCAGTGCAGAGTTATGTTACGTTAACTTAAACATCATATAAATTAAATAACTCTGAGAATGAAATGAATTATTATTATTTTAAGTAAAAGTATTAATTTTAAATAAAACTTGAAAGAGTGACACGATGCATTTTTGCTTAACCCTCTGACTGCATATCCCGCGATTTCCACGGGTTGGAAGTTCGTCTGTTTTCTATTTCATCCTGCTATTTTCGCAAGCTAATGGATTTACTTAGTACTTATAAAACGCTGAATCATATAATACTAATAAAGCCCTGCATATAAATAACAATTAGCTTGGTTCAACGGTATTTGATCATATTTTAAAACGTTGCATCTAAATAGCAATTCAAAAAAATTATGCAGTCGGAGGCTTAATGAAAATAAGTAAAATTTCGCAGTATGTGCAAGCATATAAACTACGAAAATCCAAGAATGCAGGGTGTACGTAAATTATTGTCAGGGTTTCTTTACCTCGTAACTTTTGATTAAAGAACATGACGATAAATATTATTACATATTTACAAAGAACAACTCGAAAAGCTTTTTCAATAACACAAAGAAAGTTTAGTAATTTCGACACGGCAGCTTTTCGCCGCTTGTAACCCATCGGCACTAGGTTGGAAATTGAGTTCAGTCTCGATGTGTCTAGGTTTAGGTTAGTAAAACGCATGCAATCTTTATACAAGAGGAGTTAAGTATTTGAGTATCTTGTACGAAATAAGAATAGCAAAATTTCTAAGAAGTGGCAGCTATCAAAACACTTTTAGTACAAAAGTTGTGGCAGGCTTTCCTGGCACGTGACATTTCCTGGCATTGAGACTGAAATCGATTTCCAGTCAAGTACCGATGGTCATGTGCAGATTACTTAGCTTTGTTTTCGTTATTAAAATACTTTTTGAGTTGTACTTTATGAATATGTAACAACTAGAAGATTTCTGCTCGCTTAAGACGGTCTTTTAGCCTGCAAACAATATCTCACAACTTATTTTAACAGATTTAGCCACGAAAGATGTAATACAAAATCTCATGCACATTGGCAGAGTGCATAAGAAATAAATGAAAAAGTACAAAAAATTACCTTTTAATGATATCAATTAAGTTGCTTTACAATTTTTTCTCTAATTTTAATAAATTTAAAAAATATTTTTTTAGCATAATTTACAACAATACTTTTCATTGTCGAAACGCAATTCAATCCGTTTTCATTGTTTAATTATATATATTTAATTAATATATTTAATAGCGAGTTTCTCTTTTATTGTTGAAAGCTGAGGAAATATTCTTATACAATCATTCGATTTGCTTTTTCAATAATGACGCTGACAAAAGGGGCGGGGTTATTTTAAGCTCTATCCAGAGTTACGGACATATCTGGACAATTCTATTATATATATTTATCACGTCCTTTAATCAAGAATAAAAAGGTAAGGAAACCTCGACAATAAATTATGGACACCCTGTGCAAAACGCATCAATTCTCATGACTTAATCCTCCCCTACAAAAATTTAAAGGGGAGTCTAAACTCTAGTCCGAAACATCGTAACATGATAATGTCTTAGCCTTGATTCGTCTCTGTCTTTATATTATACATTTAAAAATTTGCTCTTAATTGTAGCAATCATAACGTGCATACAAATCTATTTTATATCGATGCAACGTGCGTGTGAGTAAATGCAGTTATTAAACCAATGAAAAATATTGTTGTAATATATACTTCAAAATATTTTTCAAATTTATTAAAATGAGAGAAAAAGTTGTTCGGAAATAAAATTGACATAAGTGAAAAGCTAGTTTTTTTCAATTTCAAAGTGTTTTAAAAATGGTTTTTGTGCTCCGAAATTATTGAGGAAAATGGAAAATTTTGATTTATTCTTAATCAAAAATCTAGCAAAAATTTTGAAAAACCCTTTCTTATCGAGCACCCACTATTCAAGAAGTGTTGTCCTTGTCCGCTAAATATGGCAGCTCTAGGTCCAAAGATCTGCCCTTAAACCGTTTTGAACGATTTATGCAACATGCATGTCGCAACACGCTATTTACAAATAGTATCCAGTCTATAAACATCATCGTATTTTCGTCAATAGATAGTTCTTATAGCATCATAATGTTTTCACAGCCCCATTCAACAAAAATATTGACGATTTCTCTAACGTACTCTCAAAACACTCATTCAACACCATCGAATATGCTAGAAAATTACACATGTCCAATAAATATGTTTATTTATTATTTGCTACTAGTTGCAAAAATTTTTCTAACTGCTTTTTTAGAATCAAACTTATAAACATCTTCATCTTTTCATCAATAGATAGTGCTTATAGCATCATAATGTTTTCACAGTTCCTTTTAACCAAAACATTGACGATATCTCTAACGCACCCTCAAAATACTCATTCAACACCATCGAATATGCTAGAAAATTACACAAGTCCAATAAATATGTTTATTTATTAATTGCTACTAGTTGCAACATTTTTCTGCTTTTTCTAACTTTTTTATTATTTTTTAGGTATAATTGGTGACTTACGTAAGTTTGTTGCTTTCTCATTTTAGTTGGAATAAACAGAAAAAAATGCAATCACTCTTCAAAATACTAATCGAATTATTAATTATTGCAAAAACCACATGAGTCATCATATCAAAATTCTAGGAGCTTCTGAAAAACTGATTAATTTTTCAAACTAACGATTAATTTTTTTATTTACCTGGTGCATTTTATATATCTATAATGCGACTTTACTCGACTCTAGTCATTTCCTCACTCATTATGTAAACACCCATTTAAAATGTGAAAGCAGTATAAACGCAGTTTTCAAGAAAAAAAATTACCTCACGTGGTTCCTGCAATCAACGACAATGTGTGCGCTTGTATCTGATACTGGTTACACATAATTATAAAAGATATTTTAAAATATTCTATCTATTTTGTGAGTTAATAAATTTTCTGTTAAAATAATATTTTATTCAGTTTTTAATTTTATAAATACATTCGCCCCCCCATATAGGGCATATAGAGTGAGGTGGCTTAAGTTGTACTCCCTAAGGAAAAAGTCTACAAATTGCAGGTTTTACTAAATAAAGGATTAAATTTTGCATTATTCACAACTTCTATGAATATTGCAGCTATTTATTTCAAGAAAGTTCAAAATACACGTACTACGTCGAAGGAAATAAACAAATCTTAAAGTAATAATATCGCTGCGACTAAGGAAACCGGTTCGTAACTCGTACCACCCATGTCCTAAATCGTGCCTTGGAAGCAAATGAAGCAAAAACACCTTGCGTTACTATGCTTTGAGTAAACTATTCGGTCTTTAGTTAATCCTCTCGGTTAATACTTTCGGTTTTCGAAATTCATAATGTTTTTTTTAGTTCTAGA
This sequence comes from Araneus ventricosus, assembly GCA_013235015.1. Lineage (NCBI taxonomy): Eukaryota > Metazoa > Arthropoda > Arachnida > Araneae > Araneidae > Araneus > Araneus ventricosus. The sequence goes on along the minus strand of BGPR01000427.1, from coordinate 581,662 downwards.
ATCTGACATCGCAGTTTCGGTTTAGGAATATTATACTTTCGTTGAAGCCCACATCACTATTGGGTAATTTTCATAACGCCTCGTCCATATGTACTTGTCTCTAAGTATTTATTGCTCTACGTCTTACGAAATATGCACGAAAACTATAAGAAAACTTATTTTTCTTCGAGGTTAGGTTGTAACGCATTGAAGCTCCATTCTAAATAAGGGAATTAACATCTCCGATGTTAGTAGTCATCGCATTACCGTAAGCGTTGCTGATTCGACGAAAACTAAGTCAGAATGGAATGAGTAAGACTGAGGCTGTGGTACGACTTGAGCAACCGTACACTGTCGTGCTTCCAAATGTCGAAAATCTCTACTTTTCGAACTTTTTCAGAAATTTTGTATTTTCAATAGAAAAAAATTTTTGCATATCGAAAAAATATCTATATATCGAAAAAGATTTGTATACATCGAACAAGATTTGTATATATCGAATATTTTCTCCAAAAGTATTATATATCCCCTAAAATATTATGTATTGAAGTCAAAGAGCGTTTATGGATTTCGTTCATAAGAAGGAATTTACATAATTTAAATGAAATAAAAATACTGTTTCATCCATTCTTACAGCAGCAAAAATTCAAAGAAGATGACAAGGTTGTTTAAAGAAAAACAATAAACACTTGCTTATGAATCATATGTTATTCTTAGCATCTGTTCTATGAATACCCTTCGCAACTTGGAGAGAGGATTTTAAATTCGGTTTAATTTTAGATTTCTTATAGTGAACATGACCCCTAAACGGAAATTTTAAAGTGTGAAAGAGAAGTTCAGTTGGACAAAAGATATAGAAACCGGGAGAAAAAAAAGACATGGCCAAAAATATAAAATTTCGACAAGTATATGGTATATACACAATTTTGAAAAATCGTGATTCGATTATTAAATCCTTTGAAAATGTTGGAGAAGATCGAAAACGAGCTAAATTTTTAAAAATCGATAAGATCGGTTAATCAGTATTAAAATAGTTAAAAATGATATGGATGTGACTGAGCAATTTGCAACATGCATTTTTGTATATCGAAATTTCTATATATCGAATTATTTCCCAGGAACACTTCAATCGTCATTATATCGTCGTTCATATCGTCGCTTAACAAGCAATACCACCTATCTCAATTTTTTGAAATTTCAAAGAGGAAGAAAATACTCAATTTTTCGCAACCAATAAACGGATATTTCTGGGTTTTTTTCACATCTGGTAAGAACATGTGATCTTATGTTTATATCAGATGTTAAAGAAAATTTAGAAATATCCGTTATTGGTTGCGAAAAATTGAGTATTTTCTTCCTCTTTGAAATTAAAAAAAATGAGATAGGTGGTATTGCCCGTTAAGCGACGATATAGAGGTTCGACTGTAGTTATCTTATCAACATATAATATGCTTTAAAAAGTTCAGACATCAAACGGAGGTACTGCATTAAAATTTCTCTCACGTCTATCCTTCAAACACTAATTCGAAAATCATTATTGGCGGTTTCTTGTCCGTAAGGTGAATGATTTATTGATAGCGAATTAGCATACAATTTCAAGGTCGTTTTTAAACTTTGAATATATTAATGTATATCAAGGTCGCTTAAACTGTCGAACATTTCAAGACCGCCGCTCTTCCTCTGATAGTTGCATAACAGCTGAAAGACCCTCACAGAGGAATGTTTTTTGACGTCATGATGACATGACGTCAAACCGTCATAAGCAGAGATGACGGTTTGATAGATTTCATGATTAGAAATATTTGGATATTCAAATCCGCTGAAGTGTTCCACGTGGAAGTCAAGTTTTCGAGAGAGATAGATAAAAATGCGCAAGGTATCTCGAAATGGGGTGCATCTTTTGTTCTATGTTTTATATATGAACGGAATATATCGTTTGCTGTTTCTTACATTATTTTGAATTCCGCTTTCACCAGCATAATAATGACTGATTTATTTCAGGTTTGATAACCTACGATTTAATGATGCCAAACTTTTATCATGATAATTGCCAGTCTGTTTGAAAGAGTAATAAAAATAATTATTAAGAAAATTTAATGAGGGCAATACAGGTGACGACAATGTATAAAAATATTTGACGTGACGACCTAATATTTAATCCTGAAGACCCTAACTGGGTTCCATAATTAAATTAGAGTGGCGCATTTGACATGCATCATGTGACCAAGCATTGACTCAGTTTCTAACCAATAAATGAACAATCGGAAATCCTGAATCACACAACATGAATGTTATTGAAAGCTCTCTGCTTTACGGCGCCAGTATCTGGGGAGGTGAGTTAACAAAAGATCAAATAAAAAATTACTTCCTATCCAAAGAATATTTATTTTAAAATTAACTAAAGCTTATCGCACATCATCTACCAACGCACTAAGTGTTCTTGCGGGAATCCCCGTTGCATCTAACTGCTTTGATGGCTTACAAAAAATTTCAAATTTGGGTTAGGAGGACCGATGAATTTCGAAACATTTTTCCTTCTTATTCTGACTTAAGCAAGTCTGATTTTAACCGCCCAGTGAGAAGTCTTGCCTCGAATATAAGAATTATTGAATTTCTTGAAAAACTAGATGATGCTGATTTTGAGGTGTACACGAACGGATCAAGGGTTGGCGAAAACGTTGGTGGCGCCGTGTGAACTTTTAAAAATAATGTTCTATCTCCTCCCTTTTGCTTTAAATTAGAGTCTTTTAACACTGTTTTCCAGGCTGAACCAGACAATTTATTTTGCAGCCTGCTGGGCTCTGGAAAATGGACACAAAATAAAAATTTACACGAACAGCCTTTCATCAATTTAGATTTTAAGAAGTCCTAATTCTAAATCAGACTTTGTCATTAAAATGAAAGAAAAACTTTCCAAAGCAGGTGGCCTGGTCGGTTTATCCTGGGTGAAAGCTCACACTGGTAATCTAGGCAATGAGACGACGGGACACTCTTTAAACTTGCTACCGAAATAGGGGAATTTAAAAATATCCCTATTCCTTATTCCTTTTTAACAAAACACTTTAAACAAGATTTATTAAATAATTGGAAATTGAATTGGCAGGACTCTGACACTGGAAAAAGGGTCAAAGATTTTGTACCCTTCCCAGATCTTGAGCTGTTGACCCTTAATAAATTCTTAACATACTTTGTTACTGGATATGGTCCTTTCAATTGTTATTTAAATTGCTTTCATCTCTCTAACACATCAATATGTTTGTGCGGCGGAGAAGAAGACGCCGATCACTATCTATTTGAGTGCATTTATACGAAGAATTTTCACTTAACAAAATCCTCTTCAAGTAATAAATAAACTTGGTTTTTAAATGTTCATTAAACTAAAGGATATCTCTTTAAGATAGGGAAGTGTTCTCAAATTTCTAAACAGATATGTGGTCGGATTATAGGTCCTGAGAGCTTGTGATCTGTTTACTTACACAAAAGATTGCTCTTCCTACCCTTCCCTTGGTCGCGTGTTTGTTAAGCTGATTTGAAAAGTATTTTATACTCCAATTAGAAAAGTCTTTTCTCATATAATAATAAAATAATAATAATAATTTTTGTTATTATTTCTTATTTTTATTCTGATCGCTTTTTCTTTTTCAAATTCCTTATAAACTTTTTTATTTATCGTTTAAAGTCAATTCTTTAAATTGAAATGAATTATTTTGTGTTTTCTTTTTTGTGCTGTGCTTCTGTTTTTACGTATTCTTTCCCCCTTTCTGTTTTTTCCCTTTTTGTGTTATGTACTATCTGTTTTGTTTTCGTTTTGTCTGTGTATTGTTTGTTTTGCATTCTTTGTGTGTGTGTGATTTTTTTTCTAATTTTGTGTTTTGCTTGCTTTGTATTTTTTTTGAGTTTTATTTGCTTTGTGTTCTATTTGGGGTTGTATTGTATTTGGTTGTGTCTCGTATTTCAATCACCACCGTTTTGTCGTGCATTTTTGTGTCTGTAGTTGTTATGTCACTGTGTTTTGTTTACTTTGTTTTTTTCCCTTTGTGTTCGGTTTGGAGTTGTGTCTTGTATTGTTATCACCGCCGTTCTGTGTGCATTTTTGTGTCTGTAGGCGTTATGTCAATAAGTGCAATAATTGTGCGACATTGCTCTTATATAAGTAACACCTCTATTTAAATATTTAACTTGCCTTTTTTAAATATGGTGAAGTTACTTGTAATTGATGCCCGCAACCCTAATTCGTGCTCATGTTTCTCTTTCCCGGGGGTCTACAGCCATTGGGTTGAGTCGACCCTCCTGGGTTATGGAATGGAACGGAACATGAATTTTTTGTTTTCGGCATTTCAAATACATTACCGTGACAAAGGCATTGAAAGGAGTCACTAGACTATAATGCTGCAAGCTTCATTTCGCTCTCTAAATAACATTTTAACCATTTGATTGTACAAATCAAGTTGTAGTATAAAATAAAAATAATAATTATAATTCGTGAAAAGAGAAATTTGTGATGTAAAATGCTAATAATAATTCTAATTCGTGAAAGGATAAAATTGCAACGCAAAATATGAATAACAATTTTAATTCGTGAAAGGAGAAGATTGTAATGCAAAATGCGAATGATAATTCTAATTCGTGAAGTTAAAAAGTTGTAAGGCAAAATATGAATAGCAATTCTAATTCGTGAAAGGAGAAATTTGTAATATAAAATAGGAATAATTCGAATTTCAGATTTTCTCGAAATGAGAAAATTGTAATGTAAAATACAAATATTAATTCTAATTTGTGAAATTAGAAAATTATAATGTGAAAAACAAATACTAATTTTATTTCGTGAACCAATGACTAAGTTGACCAATTTCGAGTGCACTCTGAAATTTAGGAGTTGAATTTATATTTTTGATTATTATAACAATTTTATCGGGAAATATATCTGAAAAATTAGTAAATCGCGTCTACCAAGCATTGATATTAATTTTTTTGCTAACAGTCATTTTAAACATATTATTTAAATTAATACACAAAAGAAATACAAGTGTAAGATACCAATTTGTTTCTTATGCAGAATTATTAACAAAACTGCAATATCTTTAAGAAAAAAGTTTTTTTGCATATTAAATGGAATGATATATCATGAAAAGTATAATGTAACGTTAAAAATATTTCTAGCAAAATTCGCAATCCTTAAATTTCATTACTTTTATACAAAATTATATACCAAGTACAATAATCAATTTTAAATAACAGAGATTATATTGAGCTTTTCTGAATAATCATTTTCTTTGGAGGTAATTTAATAAAGTATAGAACAGAGTACGCGCACAATGCAAAATTTGGTTTATTTACTTTTTAAAATAAACTTCAACGTCAAAGTTTTGCTAACTTCTTCCTTTTTCAAAAAAGGTATAGAATTATTTTACTTCTGTAAGAAGAAGTACTTTACTGTAAGAAGCGTTATCTAAAAAATATAATAAAAAACAATTATAGAATAAGAGTAGCAAAAAACTGTGTTTTTTACACTCTGCTTCTTTCATGTTATAAAAGATAAAAGTTTACAACCGATTTTTCACTCCCTTCTTGATATGCAAGAGTTATTAAATTCAATATAGTTATGTGTACCCGATGACAATTCAATAATATTTTGAGAATTTAATTATCCATTAATCGCTTAATTTTATTTAGTCTTGATTCACTACGAAAAACGCCATTTAGTAGCAAATTTGACAAAAATTGACTTCAGGATTCCATAATAATTCTAATAATGAATTATGAAATATATTAAAGACTAAAGAGTAGAAAATAAAAAATAAAGGTCATCAAAGCATGTTTTTATTAGTGCAATAGGATGTAGAAAATATTTTTTTTGTCAAAAATCTGGAGCTCAAAGCAAAAATAAAAATAATACAATAATGAAATAAACTGCTGATTCCTTAAGATGACTGAACCTGCTTACAATAAAGCTCAAATATACACAATAGAATACTTTTTTTAAATCATGTAAAATGCTGACATCATGATTTTAGTTATTGTTGCTGGTATTCATAAAAGAATCATTTTCAGAATCTCAACTGAATGAAACACAATCCGCACTAAGTAAGTTTAATTTTGTGAACTTCCTTTTCAAAATATATAAATACAGTAAAGCACCATTTATATGTTTCTCGTTTATGCGTCGTTTACATTTATACGTCGTATCATCACAGTCCTAATTCATTCGTAACCATTGTAATGATAAAGAACTTCGTTTATACGACGTAAAACTTCGGTTATACGTCGTTTTCCCCCGTTCTAAAATGTGAAAATATCCTCCTTTCTAGTATCTGAACTGTGATAAAGATATCGTGACTTCGAAATTATCACAATTGATGAATTAATAGAAAACAAAGCTCGTAATTTAAGCGATGATGAAATTATTCCAAGTTTCTTTAAAAAGACGCAATGGAGTCGATTGAAAAACTTCGAACTTATTTCTTTTGTCAAAAACAAACAAAAAAAACAGTGAAGAACATTCAATGGACTTAATTCTATTCATAATAATGTGCTCTCAGACAATCAGCACCTCAGACGATAGTTAAAGATTTTCTTAATTATACGCCTACCTGCATGCCCACAAATCGTTTAAGATATGTATAATTAGTACTCAAGATATGCAATAAAGGTACGATTTTTCTCATTTTTATGATAAATGCTTAATTCGCAAATTTAATTATTGATTTCCGCACTATGTAGTATTATACAGGGTGGTCATAAATTATTGGACCCATTTCAAAAATTAATTTTAAAAAAACTAATATTGTTATATTTTTCTTAAATGAGAAAGATTTTAAAAAGTTTTTTTTTTCAGAAAGGTAACGCGCCGTTACGGTGGTCGTAAATTATTGGACATCTCCCCTTTTTGAGAGCCATTATCTGCGAAACCATTAAAGCTAGAAGAAAAATATAATTATGTATTTGTAGGGGAATTTCACGCTCTTTAATTTGTTAAATCAATTGTAATTCGAAAACTGAATACTTTTCGACATATTCAAGAAAAACTGAAGAAGGAAACCAGAAAACACGCATCGACATCCGCTGATTGGTAGCCATTGCGTATGGAAATCTCTCGTTGTATCAAATTTAGAACTCCGTAATGGTACGTCACTTATCCGGAAAAAAAAACTTTTTTATTTGCTCATTTATTGAAAAAAACGCAGTTGTAACATTACTAGTTTTTTAAAATTAATTTTTGAAATGGATTCAATAATTTATGACCATCCTGTACTAGTAGTATCTTAAAAAAGTTTTTATTAATACTTTTAAATGAACTTGAATTAGTAGCATTGAATTTGTAATGATCAAAGTTGTTTAGTAAAATTTCGATTATACGTCTTTTCATTTATACGACGTTTGTCTTCAGGCCTTTGAAAGGCGTATAAATGGTGCTTCATTGTAGTACTAAATTAATCATGTATGAGAATACCATTGCTTACTGGACCAAATAATTTCACAGATAGTGCTTGATATCTGTTATACACTTCTTTGCAGACTTAATGTACTTTTGATCCTGAACACATTGAAAACATGCCGTATGACGTTTGTCTTAGTCCTGATATTCATCAACACTAACTAAGATTTAAGAAGTGGCGGCCACGTGTGAAGCAATTTTCTCAATTAATACCCTGTTTCAGCCTTTGAATTGACCCATTAGACTGATTATGAAGTGAGTAAGAAGATATTTAGAAATTAATTTTCTGTAATATGACGAAAAAATTTATGAAGTGAGATCGGATAAGGATGTAGGAGGTAAGTGTAAGGAAATTATAAGGTCTATTTTAAGTATTTAGTGTGGATGGCACTGATTCACAAACGACTTCTAGTAGTGCCTCAAACATTGCACATCGACTCATCATTATTTATAAGTAATATGGCTACTCTATGTAGTTAACTTGGTGCAATGTGATAAGACAAAATCATGAGGTGAAGTCAGCTAATTATATTAACGTCAAGTTTTGGAGAAACATGAGAGCTATTTTGGACCCAACTCGTAATTTTGAACAGCGGTCAGATGACGAGGACGCCAACCGATCTGGCACCTCCTCTCCAAACTTCCGCGCCACACCAGCGGGAGTAGGTTCCACCCCCTTACGTATGATTTAACGTGCAACAGGCCCAATACACGACGGATCTTGAATGAAATAGGGTTTCGAACCTGGAACCCTCCGGCTCCAGGGCCGACAACTTACCACTAAGCCACTGCGATCTGTAAGATTGGGGTGAAGGAGGTAAGTGTAAGGAAATGATAGAGTCTATTTAAAGTATTCATTGGGAATAGCACTAAATCACAAGCTACTTCAAGTAGTGACTCAAACATTGCAGATGGACTCATCATTATTTGCCAGTATGAAGAAAGGAAGCATCGAGATGGATTCTGTGCATAGGCATTTTTATGATTTGCGTTTGAGTGAGAGAGTATTAGGAGGACGCTTCTGCAAATGCGATGCACCCTCCAATCTAATTCGTGTCTAGACGCCCGCTACTCACCTGGATATAGTGAGTTCAAATAAAGGTTAGTGAGACAAATAAAGGTTATTTGAAATATTGCTAATTACAGAGTTAAAGTTATAAAATTATTCCGATATATTCCACAATGCATTGGTCACGAATGTTTGTTTTCCTTTGTCTTGGTAACTAAGGTGGTTGATATTTTATTACTCCTATTGCATACATCTATCGTATTTTTCTCATTAACATACATCAGATGCAGCATAAGAAGACCTTGTCATTAATCAGCATACCGCAGTTTACCCTCCTTTTCAGAGGTTAAAGTTTTATCGTCAACTCTCTACAATGCCTACTACATGTATACTCTCTACGATGCCTACTACGTGTATACTCTCTAGGATGCCTACTACGTGTATGCTCTCTAGGATGCCTACTACGTGTATACTCTCTAGGATGCCTACTACGTGTATACTCTCTAGGATGCCTACAAACATATCACAATGTTACGTGGCTGGAAATTCTGGATCGATTCTTATACAATTGATATATAAGGCAAACCCGCATCCGTGAAATAGATACCCACAATTCTGCGTCATGTGCTGGCTGAAAGTGAGAGATGTGTCAGTCATAAGCCACATATATTCACTTGATTTGGCTCACATCCTTTTCTGTTCCGTCAACTGAAAGTCCTTGTCAATAGCAAAAAATGTTCGAACTTTCGATACTTTAGAATCGAGGGTCTGATGATTATTCCAGAACAGAACACTAGCCACCATTATCAGGATCTACAGAATCTCTCACATCGGTTTTTTAATCTATGGACGAGTTTTCTGTTTTGTTTATTTTGGATGATCATTTTCCAATAACCCTTCAATTTAAGCAATCGCCGAATCCATTTGAAAACTTATCAAACGCCAAGTTCGAACCAGTTCTTTCTTTAGTACACAAAACGTTGAATTCTTTGTTTAGTTCGATTAATTCTTTATTATTTAAAACGTCTAAAAACTGTTCTTAAAAGGGTTAAATTCCAAATGAAACGATTGTAATTAACTAAATCGTTTGGTAAAACATTTAACCGCCAGTGATTATCTAAATCATTTGGTTAAAAATTTAACCGCCAAACAAGCCTTAGAAGTCCCCCAAAAGAGCGATAACGAACAATTATGACAGTCTTTCCACAAAATGAACCTCTTATTTTAAGTACACATTGTGAGCTACGTCAATAGAAACATCAAATTTAATATTTTCAAAATATCCTTAAGACATAATATTAAAAAACTCTACTTCAAACATTAACTAACATCTTCAAAACAGAGTGTCGAAATTTTTTAAGATTCCCATTGACGAAGCATTACACCGGAAGTTGGTAGATTTAGCGGAAGTTCTACATTACCCGAAATAATCAAAATAGGGAACTCTTCCATTGAGACAGGATATAATTACCGAATCAGTGGCGAAGCAACCGAGGACAAGGTGGATATAGGGGCTCTAGGCACTCATAGAGACAAAACATCAGGTTGCTTATACCACAATTTAATATCAAATATGATAAGGTGGGCGAGAAAATAATCTCATACCTCTGGCGCCATTTACATTTGCTGAACCGCTGATGACGAAGTTGTGCGAAAAATCATGTTAGGCCTCAGGAGTCACTCAACCCTCGCTACGCCACTGTACAGAATTATCTGCAAGAGTTGGTAGCATAGCGACGGAGAAGGGACAAGAAGTATACGATGCCCAAAGCCCCAGTCTCGGGAGAAAGTATCTTAATGTATATTTCGTGTTTTTAACAAGTTACCGTGGGAGTCGCCGGTGACTCCCAAGACCCTATTCAATCTATATCGTAGGACTCACCATTGAGTCCCGGCAGTAGTGTGGTTTTTATGGAGCATCAAACAGCTTTGGCATCAAATAAATGGATATAACTTTGTGAAATGGTTACATAAAATATGTTTATTTCTCACAATGTAGTTGACAATTTATGCTCCTTTCGTATTCATTCTAATGTTTGAGTCTCAAAGCGTCATTTGTGCCCATACATGCATATACAAGAAAAAATGTTGCTTTAGTGCACTTTAAAGTTTGTATAAAGATGCTGAAACACTCTGTATGTATTATCACTATGTGTATTAGGGTGTCCCAAGATACAAGGGAATTTTTTTTTTTGCAAAATCAAATACGCATCCCCTCTATTTTTTTTTATTTCACCTTAGTAACATAAATAAAACGTATTATTGCAATAGGATGACGGCAACCCGTGCCGACTTTAGGTCAAACTTGAATGTGAAATCTTGTACGGGGAATACTATGGAAAGATTGCAAAATGTATGTTTCTTTGGTACATAAGACACCAATTTATTCAAAGCAGATATTTATTACCATATTACAGTAAAACAGACATTACTGTACATATTTTCATTTCAATGTTTGCTTTTTGCTGTCAGGATAGGTCTTCATGTGTTCTTGTACGCAACGTAACAAAAATTGTTTTTGTTCCTCTTCAACCGTTATTAAACCATGTAAGTCTTGCATAATTTTTACCGCACTTTCAGCTGCATAGTTAATTGCTCTAAGCATTGAGACTGTCTTTTTCGCGTCTAGAAACGAAGCGTTACTCGTCCATGAAGAGGGACTCTCGTTGAGAAAACTATCATCAATTTTGATTCTAGGAAACAATGACTGGCTTTTGACTGATATGAAATCATCGATGCTTTTTTCTGTAAAAAAATAAAATAACAGGTAACAATAGCGTGATATAAATAAATAATTAAATAAAAAATTAGAAAATCAATGTATCAAATTCACCATACAATGAATTTTTCCTTCGATGGAATGTATCTTTTCTCATGGGTTGAGAAAAAAATTTTATGCAAATTTGCTGCCATATTTAATTTTGTTTCTTCGTCCACATCATCATCAAAAAGTGCCAATACTGCTATTTCGACAGTAAAATACCATAAATACTGGCCAAATTTCTGTGAAGCAGCTTTCGAGATACTTTCATTCACTTTTTCGTAAGCTTTCAAAGATTGCAAAAAGTACAAATCTTTGTAGGGTGCTTTAATTGCCAAAATCCATTGAAGCCATGGTTTAACGTAGATTATCACGATAAACAAGTAGACGTCTAACAATGCTTCCTTATCCTTGGTGTTTAATTTCAACTGAGAACTAAATAACGAGAGTTTTAGAGAGTAAATCGCTCGGGTCATCCATCTAGCTTGGTGCATGGCACCCGGAGGTCTGATTTAAAATTTTTTTTCTGCATCTCCACCTAAAAATACGATAGAAAGTTCTATCAACTCTTGATAGTCATCTCTGACCATAACATTTTTAAGTTCAGCGCCGTACAAGTCAAGCAAATTTTCAAGTTCGGTTACGGAACATTTCCACTGTTTCTCTATAGCACTGTATTTTAATGGGATCGATGTTTTTCCAATTATCTTTGGACTTTTTAAAGAGTGGAATATCGGGTCTTGTTGTCACTTGTTTAATTTTCATTTCGAATACGACCTTTAATACCAGTTCGTATACATGATGGCGGCAAGAGAAAAAAAGCATTTCCCTATCAAATTTTTGCTCGAGGAGCGCACAAGCACCATTAAAACGACCGGTATTCGAAGCCGTAGTATCACAACAGAGAATTTGGACTTTGTCTTTGAGATTTCAATCTAACATCGCCTTCAAAACAGCTTGTGCCTATTCTTTGCCTGTAGAATTATCCAGTCTTGTCACAGCAATGTGTTGTTCCTTAAGTCCATATGAAATAACTAATACGCAAGCGTTCTTCTTTCGATTTTCGAGCACTCAAAGCAGGCAACAGTTTGCCATCCCAATGTAAGGTCACTACATCCGGTACCTCGTTTTGGAAATCAATTTTTATGTTTTCCGCGAGTTCCTTCCGTTTTTCTGTTCGGATTCTTTGAATTGAAGACTTGCTTATCGGAAATTCGCCAATGTTACATCCAAGTGCATCAATAGTAGCTTCAAGAACAAACACAGAATCTCCCATACTTAACTGACACCTGTCGAATGCAGCAACTAACTTTGGAGTAATAAAATCTTTCCTCATTACTGATTTACTTGTCCCAGGTTCTGAGCTTTCGATCAGTGTTGGGAAATCTTCTGAATCTATGTTTTCACTAGAATTCGAAGAGGAATTTTTCTTGCAGTGGTTCGTATGATGCCGAGGATTTTGAAGCGGAAATATATTTGATTCGCCGATTTTCTTCTTTGACAACTCGAAGTTGCGCCCTTTCCTCTATGTCGGTCAGTTTTTTCATCCACTCCACCTAAGTGACCAGGTCGGCCCGGCTCTCTTTAGCACTGCAAGAGCATCCTATCTTCCTCTATTTTCATTAACTGAAGTGCATCAGCATGTGCAATGTCGAGCAAATTGTCTAAATTACTTATAAATTCTTGTTGTCGCCGCTTGAATATGTCTTGTAATTTCTTTGCATTTTTTTTTGTAAGTCTCTCCAAACTTGATACACGCTATCAAATTTTCGCACACAATTTGGCAACGATTATGTAGGTATGCGTGCCTTTTCCCAAAAGATAATACATTCGCGAATAGCGAGATTTCCAATTTCTTTAACAGTCAAATTCACTTCTCGAATATTGTAAAACAAAATTGCGAGAACTTGTACATTAGGGATAAGTTTTGTTATTTGATGTTGTTTTCTCTTATTAAAAATATCATTTTTTAAGAATTACCCAATTCCACTGCCATGTTCTGTTCACTGATTAAAAATTATACAAATATTTAGTAACAAAACAACTTGGAATTATAAGCACATTGACACGTGGATGTGCTCTGTCCTGAGTAAGCTGGTACTGACAAGTTTAGACGCAAGTCGGCAAGGATTGCCGTGGTTCAAATTACATGAAACTTTATTTACAATTGTTTTGACATAAAAGGGAAAAAATAAGAGGGTATGCGTAGAAAAAAAACGACTTTCATTTTTTGGGACACCCTAATGTGTATGTATTATCAACATGTGTTAAAGAAGATATCCTAATTTAACGAACTTAACTCTTACAAACATTTTGAACTCACACTTTGCATTCTAAGAGGCGGAATCTTTGTACCCATTATCATACGGTGTCATGCCACCAGCCTCCATCCCTCAGCCAAAAGAAATAAAGTGAATTGCGGGAGTAACAGTGGCGAGGGAGACGAGTGGTAGGCGCCACTGATTTGTGTTTTGTAGGATATCCTGCGTCGACTCTGAGATTTAATCTTATTGATTATGAAATATTACTAATCTTCATCTTGAATCTGAATATTCATTGTATATATGTAAATACACTGAAGTGCCACTGAATTAGGGATAGCAAGTTAATAACAAATTGGGCCTCCTCTGGCCTTGATAACGGCTGCAACACGACGAGGCATAGATGCAACAAGTTTGCGGAAGCATTGCACATGAATGGCTTGCCAAACATCGGCTAGAGCTGTCCATAATTCAGTAAGAGTCGCTGGTGTTGTGTGATGTGCTTTCGCACCTTTCTCCAAAACATCCCAAAGGTGCTTAATAGGATTTAAGTCTGGGCTTCTAGGTGGCCAATTCATGACAGAGAAGCCAGAGGACTGCTCATTAGGGTGGATCGAAAGTATAGGATTTTTTTTTTTTTGAAATTCTTTTTGGCATGGGGCGGGAAAGTTGTGTCTTAAGTATATTAGTTTACATAATTTTTTTTATTGAAATTCATTTATATCTTCCAGTGCCCCAAGCGCCTCAAAAATAATTAAAAATTGAATTTTTTACGAAAATATGCAATTTTTTTTGTTTTGTTTTGAAATTATTTTTGGCATGGGGTGGGAAAGTTGTGTCTTAGTTACATTAGTTTACATATATTTTTTTATTGAAATCCATTCGTATCTTCCAGTGCCCCAAAAATAGTTAAAAATGACATTTTTTGGGGGGAATTTATAAAAAAATATTTTCAAAATTTCCTTTAGCGCCGGGTAAGGAAGTTTTGTTTTGGGTATATTAGTTTGCGTTTTTTTATTATTATTAAAGTTCATTCATATCTTCTGGTGGCCCGAAAGCCCCCCAAAATGTTAAAGATTGACATTTTTGCAAATATCTATTAAAAATTGTAAATCAATGAAAAATATTTGAAAAATTGGTAGATTATTCAAGTATTAAAGTATAAACTTATAAATAATTATAATTTTATAATAATAGATGAAGTATAAATTCAATAGTCAGAGCAATAAATCACAAAACTTATAAAAAGTGAACTTACATCATAAATTTTTTAATCCTATTAGTTTGAAGCTTTACATATTTCTAAAGGTTGTAATCCTTTTTGGCATTATAATGCTTGATAAGATTTCTTGATTGAATCCTATTTATTATGAAAAACCGTGTCTCTTCTCTTCTCCATATACACTTTCCGACGCTTCAGACACTATGCGAAAACATCTTTCTACAGCTTGGGTATGGCATGGATATTTTGACCATTCCTTCTTTTAACTTTTACCATGTCCTCTATTTCTTTAAATGGCACATTCATCAAAAGAGGTGGTTCAAAAGGTCCAACTCGTTGCCAGTTAATAAGTGCAAAAAATCCTTTGCTTTAAAGTCTATTTTTGGTGCTTGAAAAATTCTTATTCTGATGATCCTCTGTTTTCATTTCTAGCACAAATTAGTTTTCGTAGTGCTAAAGACCTTATATTCTCTCTGTTATCTGTGAGAATTGACAATAGCAAATTTTCTGGATGACAAAAGACGCTATTTAGTTCAATAAAAGTGCGTACTATATTTCTTAAATTGGGTTCCAAATATCTAAAAAATGAAATAAGTCTCCAAATATGCAGCGCTCCTTCTGTTATGGAGGGCTTTGTCTTCACATGGAACCATACAGGTTGCATATACCTTCATAATATATGTTGCAAGAATAATAAGATTGTCAGATGGTTTTTCTGTGACCACATACAACCTTAAAATTCTACCTGCAATTGTTAGCCACCTTGAGTGAACAACTGGACCAGGCTTCCTTAATGCCAGGTCAGAATAACATTCACTGCTCGATATCGCTAGGCAAATATCATAGAGATATTGCTGATCATTGCTGAGAACCATTTTATCTATATTATCTGGCATATTCTCAACACTTATTGAAGAAAAAGGAGCTACAGGTAACTCCTCGTAGGTTTTGATTGCTTTACCAAGTGGCCGACAAAATTCTTTAGGACCAGTTCTTGCACCATCCAAAGAATTTAGTAGATGACGGAGATGTAACTCATTTGTTTGAAGCAAACAAATACACCATTGTAATGGTCTATTGAGGCCAGTTCCATCAAGCGAATAATACCTCCCTTGTGCCCGGTATTAACATTTGTTCCATAGCATCCAATTACTTGTTAGCCCATTTAATTGCATATTATGTGTTCCAAAAAATTGAGTATTGCTTCTTTTATGGATTTATTTCCTCCTGTTGCAGCAGTAACATGTCCGATATACACAGGTAGGTTCGTTTACAAGAGTATAATGCTCCTCCTTCGTGGTCTTTGGGTAGTACTTTGTGCCCTTCTTAATTAGCACTTTTGTGTTGTCTTTTCTCCCATCAAAATATAATCCGGTTAAAAGACACCAAGACACTGTTAACTTAGTAGACTTTGCAACTGCATTTTAAAGCTTTTTACGCTGTCTACTAATTTTATTGAGATCTACCACATGCGAAGCCTCTCCTTCGTGTACAATTCCAATGTCTTGTAGAACAGCACTGGCAAATGCAGTAGCTGTTCTATCTGAAATTCCGTATCCATCACATTCCTAAGGTAGGGATATCTAAACGATTTTATGATTGATATTCCAAGGTAATTACATCCGTATATGTATACAAGGACGAAGACATAGTGTTGAGCTCAAGTAGCTCCATTGATTGAGCATGAGCAGCATCAGCATCAGTTTTAACCATTTTACGTTTTATTCTTTTGTCTTCCATCTGTTTTCTTTTTTCCTTTTCTCTTTTTTTCAGGAGCGATTACTTCCACTTCTCCAATAATCATTTTCCTTTCTAATATTCTATCTTTTATAAACAATCGGTCAGCAAGTGGAATTTTCATGTCTTTTTGGAATTTACATGTATCAAAATTTGCACACTTACAAAATGTGATATCGAACAAACACGATATTTTTTCAGTACGATAACTATCCAATTTTGGTTGGTATTTTTTATCATTCCTTCGCCCTCTCCTCTACGTTTCTCCCTGTAAAATCGTTTCTTTAACACATTTTTAATTTTTAATTCGAAATTTGCATAAAAAATGTTTTTTTGCAAATATTTAAGCGTCTTGGGGCACCGGAAGATATTGAACAAAGTTGAAAAATTTTTGCATATATGCTAGTATACTTAGAAGACAACTTTTCCACCCTATGCCGATTATTTTATCCACACTTTGAATTTTCGATCCACCCTACTGCTCATCCTACCAGGCAGTAGCCAACTGGGACCTGTGAGAGGTGCAGTTGTCTTGCTGGAATGCTCCATTTCCATGTGGATGACAGTACAACATAAATGGATGGAGGTGATCGCCCAGCAACTCTACGTACCGAATCGCATTGAGGCAGGTTGGTACAAGTACCAAAGATCCCAAAAACTGTCAAGAGAAAACACCCTAGACCATGATTGAGCCGCCATGGCCTTGTACAGTTCCAACCTGGCAAGCAGGATCCATGGTTTCATGAGCCTGACGCTATATTCTCAGCCTCCCTCGGCATGAAGTAGTCGGAATCGAGACTCATCACTCCATGCTACTTGTTTCCAGTCCCTAGAGTCCATTCTCTGTGTACTCTTGCCCAGGCAAGACGTGCAGCCCGATGGCGTGCATTGAGCAATGGTACTCTCGTGGGTCTACGGCTCCCGAAGCCCATACGGTGAAGCGAGCGTTGCACGGCCCGTTTACTGACTGTACGACTGGCACCCTGATTCAGCTGGGTGGTAATTTGAGCTAATGTTTGGCTTCACTGGCTACGTACAATACGGCTGAGCCATCTCACACGACGCTTGTTCAAGACTAATTGTTCTTTGCAGTTTGCCCGATCGCTCTTATTTTTCCCACCATCCGTGTATTCTCGGTATACTCTTGACACTGTCGACCTTGAAAATCATATTTCTCTGACGATTTCGGAAACTGAATGGCCCATGCTTCGAGCGCCTACAATTTTTCCGCGATCGAAGACGTCTAAATCAGAAGTTTTAACAATACTGGCAGTTGAAACGACTGATTAACAACCACAATACTATCTATATATGCAGTCATCATAGCGCCCTCACGTGCGCATAAATGAGGCACAGCGCTACAGAATTTGCATAACAGTGTCTATCCCTAATTCAGTGGCACTTCAGTGTAGTTCTTATTTCATCAAGATAATGCAAATAAATTAACGTTGAAAAAAGATGGAAATCTTGTAGTTAAAGACACATGGCATACGATAAAATCGTAAGCGGTTTAAGGTTTGCTAAAACTTAAAATGTCTCAACATACTTAGAGATTTTTAGAAGCTGTAATTTACATTTATATTAAAAGACATAATTTATGTTGCG
Organism: Araneus ventricosus; assembly: GCA_013235015.1. NCBI lineage: Eukaryota > Metazoa > Arthropoda > Arachnida > Araneae > Araneidae > Araneus > Araneus ventricosus. The sequence goes on along the minus strand of BGPR01000427.1, from coordinate 563,653 downwards.
ACTCATGTTTTTTCTTTTCTTTTCCAGACAGAACAGTTGGGGTGAGTTTTTCATTCCATTATTTTAATTTTAATATTATTAATTTTCTTTAGTAATAAAGCATAGGGAAATCATTTCCCCAAAAATGTTAAATGGGCATTGATATTCATTTTTTAAAACCAATGCTTTTATCATAAAATTTATTTATAATGAATTGCAAACAATAATGTAATTTAGTGATATTAATGAATGCATTCATTATTTTTAAAAAGTTTTATAAGATATATGATCAGAAGTTCCATCATCATAGATTAAATGTAATTTGCATGTAATTTTATATTTAAAGTAATTTACGCTGTACAGAATATATTGAATTTTTTTCTGCTTGTTTCGTGAAGAGAATACATGCTTGCCAGATATTGGAATAGAATCAATTGCAGTTAAAGCTGGGTATTCATCTGTACTCCATTCTATTCCATTTGTCCCAAGGCTGGTTTTTTTCCCCACCCATTCAAGTGGAAAAATGATGCACGTCTTTCAAGAAGGCTCCAAAGCGCTATCACCGCTTTTCGATCACCCTACCGTCGCTCTTCGAACCCCCTATTTCTCCTTCCCCCACACAGCGGATTTCCGATTTTCTAGCCTCGTCGCGAGGTCCCAATCTAGGCAGATCCTTTGATGTGCCCCTACCCTCGCATCGAGGCCCCAAACAGGAATCGGCGCATGAAGTGTTGGATTTTGAGTTCGTTGGAATTCCATCTTTGCCATTCCGCTATGCCAATATCCATCGGTTTTTAAAACTGTCGATTGCTTTTTCCTTCCCGTGTTCCAAAAATTCCACTTTGAAAGAGATGTGAAAGGCCTGCTTAATGGTTTTATACCTATCCATTCTCGGCAACTGTTCCATGTATAAGTGAGGTAGGCACTTACCCCTCTGAGAGCTTAGCTATTTTGGTGTACTAGCATTAAAGTCTTAAAAATTTTCTTTCAATGTGAATAATTGAATCTTTATTGCATTTAATAAAGTCTCTGGAATCTTAAGAATATTTTATCCATGTTAGTTTAAAAAATTATACATACAAACACGAATCATCTGCTTTTGAACTCAATAAGAGAAATGGAAAAATACGTGTAAAACGCTTAGAGGGTTACTGTGTATAGAAAAGCGGATTATAGATACAGAAAGTGAGCACAAACATCGGTGGTTGTGCTAGGACTTGAAATTTGAGTTTTTCTAAAGTGATCAGACTTTAAAAAAAGATTGGAAATTTTTATTTTAGTTTAGACCGGAGTAGATGGGAGGGTCCTGAATTTCGTCACTTTGTATTTGAAAAGTATTCCGGATTTGTCCAGAATCGGAATAAATTGTCATTAAATACTTCGTTTGAGTAAAAGATGATCAACCATATATAATTTTTCAAAAGAGTTTACCTCTCAAGAATATCTATTCACAATTCTTTTTTCCTTATTTTTTTTCAAAAATCCAGAAATTTTAACTGAAAGTTATGGATATTTTATCCTTGGAGAAATCTTTAATTATTTTATTACAGAATAAAATAATTGTTCTTTTATATCTATATCTTATTACTAAGCCTTTTAATAATAGAAATTTTAGATTAAAGAAACTTAAGCTTTTCTTATAATTTGATGCTATTAAACTTTTTAAATGTTTTTCAGCTCGGCTAAACGTTCGGAAGCCTGAAGAATTCAGCAGAAATATATATATATATCTAAAAATTTCCTTTGACATCTAAACATGTATTATCATGTATAAAGAGTGTGAAGTAAAAAAGATTTGTTTAAGAGTATTTTTCTGTTTTATTTGCATCGTATACAAAATTCTCTTTGCATGATATATAAAATTCTTTTTTTTAAATTCTTTTATAAAATTCTGTTTCCTTCTTATAACCGAAGATAATGTTTTCAAACAGAATGAAGAAAATCACTCAGTTTTTATTTCTTGGAACACGAAGCACAAAAATAGAAAATATTGTAACTATCAAAAATTCGATCTCGGGATTTAGATGATTCACCCTGATTTAGACCTTCCTGTGTCCCGAAAAAACCATTTTTGGGATTATATCTGTCTGTGAATGAGAAAACTCAAGAACGGAACGAACTAGGAGATTTAAATTGGGTTTGCCTTACCACCAAAAATATTCATTTTATGAAATTTTGTTCGAAAGCGCTTAAGGAAAACAATTTGTCCGTCTGTGTGAATGTAAACAGATAACTCAAAACGATAACGAACTAGAGAGATGAAATTTGGCATATGATTTCATCACCAAAATCCACCAAACTGTTGATTGTCAGTCGCCCTGTCTATTGTGTACACACAAATGATGTGACTCAGAAATGGCTCCGAACTGTCGCCGCCAAATTGTCTAGCGTACGGCCGTAGCTATAGAAACAGGTTATCGTAGGAAGAATCCATTTCGAGGAGGCAGAAGTTTATTCAAATGTGTTCCGCCGCAAATTGGCGCCAAGAAAGAAAAAACTCTGACTTCCATTGGATTCCTCCTATTCGAAATGGATCTTCCCTAGCATAACCAGTTACTATAGTGACCACCGTTAACTAGACAACTTGGCGGTGACAGTTCTCGTGGCGGACAGTACCGTGTCTTCTGGTACATGGTAGACATTTCGACACTTGCGTTGGATTGCGCAGTTTTAGTGCGCCGTAACGGCGCGTTACCTGTCTGAAAAAAAACTTGTTCAGCTACTCTCTAATTACAAAAAACGAAATTGCTATATTATAGTGGGTTTTTGTTAATTAATTTTTGAAATGTGCCCAATAATTTATGACCATCTGTATTATAATACTAATTAACAGATTCGATTTCTAGATTTTGATCGTTCTCCATATTTCTGACATCCCTATTTGGAGAGAACCGCTTTTGCCGCTGGGAATCTGCCTATCCAAGTGTGTGAACACGATAACTCAAAAGTTTAGCAATCATTTTTGCACATTTGGTATGGGGCCCTTACACCGAAATTGTAGAGTTATATACTCTTTTAGACTAAATCTATCAACGTGAAGAGATATTTTCATATGATAGTGTTTGTATTCTGGACAGTATCTGTAAAGTACATCATACGTAATGCGACATGCATGATGCAAAAATCGTTCAAAACACTCCATAGGGACAGGTAGTTACTTCTGGGATAGTAGGAGCTCAGTAAGAAAGGATTCTCTAAAATTTTTATTAGATTTTTTATTAAAAAATAATCGAAATTTTAATGCTTTTCCTCAATAACTTCGGAGTATATTACCGCACAAAAGCCATTTTAACACCACTTCAAAATTATAAAACTCGCTTTTCGCTGATACTAATTTTATTTCCGTACCATTTTTTCTCTAGTTATATAATAAATTTTTAAAAATATTTTAAATATATTTCACAAAAATACTTTTCATTGTTTTAATAACTTCAATTATACGCACGCGTGTTGCAAAGATATTTGATACAATTTTTTGTGTGCTATGGTGGCTATATATTTAAGAATAAATTTTTAAAAATAATGTAAAGACAGACTAATTAGGCAAAAACATTATCAGCTGCGATGGTTCGGATTCGAATCTCCTATAAATGTTTCAACATAGGCGTTGATATTCACGCTGAATGTAACATTAAGTACATTTTTAATAATTTGATTTACTTCCTTGATTAATCTCCTTGACGATTCCTAATTTTCAGATGGCAGAAAGACCGTTTCCTTCTGGTAAAAATTTCCGAAGTTATTTTCGGAACATATCAAAATTTGGAAATCAAAAATAAATAAGTACAATAAAAATGAAATATGAAGTAAAATAGATGAATACAAATTAATAAAATATGAAAGTACAGAAATAAATAAATAGAAATAACAAGGACACTTTCAGTGTTAAAGGTATTATTAGTTAACTTCAGGCGATTTTTATTGATACCACTCGACAGCATTTAGTTGCACATCATTTTAGCCAATATAATTTTTTTTATAGTACGTTTAGATCCTTATTGGGGAGTGTACGAGAAAGTCAAAAGGGGAGCGCATTCTATTTTTTCATCTTAAGAAAATATTGAATTTATTTTGCTGATTCCGAGTGTTCATACAAGTGAGAACGATAAGCAAACAAATAAATGCGTTTCTCAGAAGCCAATGCGGTTAAGTCCGTTTTTTGATATTTTCTGATTTTTGTAAATTTTAATGGAATTAATAATTTTCTCTTTAGTTATTAAAGAATTTACTCGTTGCTTCATTAGAAAAGTTTATATATTTTTACTGATCAAAGTAATAAACCAAAAATCTAAAAAGCTAATGAATTCACAAACATTAATTTTCTCAATTTTTTTCAACTGCATTGGCTTCTGAACGACTCAAATAATCTCTCACTAAATTTCATCATGTTTCAAAAATTCATTGGAAACTCTTATTGCAGAAGAAAGATCATGTCCTTACTGGCCCCATGCGCTCATCTGTGATTTTATTAACATTTTTAATTTTGAGATGAAAAAAAGACAGAAAAATTATTTGACTGATTTACTTAAAAGAATTGGGATTCTTACTTATGGCTTATGACTTAGTCATATGACTCTCACTTTATTTTCTCACGTCATGAATTATTCATTTAAAAGCTTCATAACGGGACGCAGTTATGCCATAGGGAAAGAAATAAGAAATATACAGTTTGAAATATAGCTTGTTTTGAAAAACATAAGAGACAAAATTTTTATCCTAAATTCTTTCCAAAGTAACAATTACATTTATAAATAATCTGTAGATTGGATTAGTGTTGGTTAGATTTTGAATGACAAACTACAATATCATTTTTAATAGTAAACTCAAAATCCAAAAAACAATGCTTGGTCCAGTGGCGAATCCAGTGGGGACCATCGGGCTGAAGCCCCCTGGTTCTGAACCAGAATTCTTGATTTTATTCAAAATTATTACAACTGTTTGTTCTTAATTTCCCTTTTTGAAAAAATAGTGAAAACGTGACGACATTGCTTTCTGGCTTGACAGGCTCGAAAATTTTCCTACTTTTCTAGTCATTCCACTTATACCTGTAACGTTGACGCGGTCGAAAATATTTTTTTGTCTAGTTATTTCATTGTATTCTTTATTAAATTACCGAAAGTATTGTACTGTTCTTTATGATTCTTATTGCCAGGTGAATCAAGTCTGTAAAGTGAAAGTGTTTTGTTTTGCATAAGCTGCCAGGTTTGACATTCGTCACGACGATACAAAATTTTTATGACCTCAGCCCCTCCCCCTCCAGACCCGAATTCTAGATTCGCCACTGATAATGGTATATAAGACGTTTTCCAGAAAAAAAGAGGAGGATATTCAATGATTTTTCTCCAAAGAATTTTGAGCGAAGATCACCTGAAAATTCAACAGATGGCACCACGAGATTTCACTTTTCTTCTTAAAAAACGATTTTGAGATATTGTACTTTTAGTATAAAAATTTAATTAAAAGATTTACTAAGAAAATTTGTTGAATCGTTGAATGAAAGTAAATGGGGAAAAAAGGGCGAATTATGTTGCTACAATTTGTAAAATAAATAAGCAAAGAATTTTTTTCCTCAGTCTAAATTTCAATATTTAAAATTTGATTTCTCAAAGCAACTTAAGGATTTTAGCACTTTTGAAGTAGAGGACCATTTTACCACGTTTTTATTAACTCGCTTTCTTGTCTGTCTGTCTGTTCGGTACAAATCTTGCGATCGATTTTAAACTAACTTCCCGATGAGCTGGAGACTTGAAACTTTAAACATAGTTCAGAACTAGATGACAATGCATTATTAAATCGCTTTCTTGTCTGTCTGTCTGTCCGTTTGTCTGTCATTTCATATTTTGCATGACGCATCCGCAGTACGTGTTTCATTATATCTCGAAAACTATTAACATTACAGACTTGGTTCTTGGATATATGGATGACCCATGGGATCATGGAAGCACCCCCATATTTTAGCCATATCTTTGCGCATGCGCAGCACGTTTTTCATTATATCTCGAAAACTATTAACATTACAGATTTGGTTCTTGGGCATAAGGACGGCCCATGGGGCCATCGAAGCACCCCATATTTTAAACATATCTTTGCGCATGCGCTGTACGTTTTTCATTATATCTCAAAGGTCTCTGCGTCACATAACTTTTTTTTTCAGGAAAATAACAATTTTTTATTTATGATCAGGTGAAGAGAAACTGAAATAAACCTGAAATTTGCCACATGTCTCCGTCATAATCTCATCAAGATGTTTAAAATCGATTGCAAAATTTCACACACAGATGACTAAAAAGGAGAAAATAATTATTTAAAAAAATAAAAATTTTAATACACCACGTTCTTAAAACGGACTAAAAAGTATAAAATAATTTCTTCTAGTCCCATATAGATTTATAAACCCATACAGATTTAAAACGAAAAACGTGGGGCGCATGCAATATTTAATAGTAAGGAGTGTAGGGAGTAGCTGTCGTTGAGAAAACTCACACAACAGTTCATATCATTTCCATTGCAATAAAATTGTTAGTGACTGAAATAAACTATTTATACATCAATTATCTATTACATGCGCCCCACGTTTTTCGTTTTAAATCTGTATGGGTTTATAAATCTATATGGGGCTAGAAGAAATTATTTTATACTTTTTAGTCCGTTTTAAGAACGCGGTGTATTAAAATTTTTATTTTTTTAAATAATTATTTTACTGTTTAAGACTCTAAAACATATAAGTTAAACTGATTGCTCAAACGATCATTTGAAAAGTAAAATCATTTAATGAAGTGAAAATTATAAATGGTTTTTTACAAATATTTTAAATAAACCAAAGATTTCCATTGTAGAAACCAAAATATGATACAGCCTAACTCCGTCATTGTGAATCGCCAAGAGAATGGAAATCAATTCGCGTTCACGTGATAGAAGCCAAATGTTCCGCGCCAATTTAATTTTGGCTTCCATTATGCGCCTTGCAGGGCACACATTATAGCACAACTTAAGACAACGTGCAATGAGGTGTCAGATGACATGTACAGTTACACTATCATGGTACTGTATCGTCGTCTAATTGACTCCATTGTTAAAATTCATTAAATCCAAGGACTTGATATGATCGATTTTGTTGATTATATTTCCAAATATTAATAGACAATGTTTAGTTGTATGCTCCAGGAGGATTAGCTAATGTCATTATGTGATAAAATAATAAAAAAAATCAGTATAAAGGTAAATTGTTTCAACAAAGTAGTTATTTATAAGTTAACCTTTATTTTTGTAAAATATTCTAAAAATTATTGAGGTTTTTTTACTATTAAAGACATGACTTTAAGTTTAACACATATATTTTTGGTTAATATTTTTAAAAAGACGATAAATGATTGCGGTATAGTTTAGAATATTCATTGTCGTTTAAACATCAGAAATTGATTGGTGTCAGGTTTCTTTTTCCACTTGTAATTTTTAGAGTGAACTGGATACTTCTTGATTTTTTTCTTCATGGGGCGGATTAAACCAGTGATAACTAACTTTACTGGAGTTTATAGTGTACATGTTAACGTAAACACTCAAACTTTGCTGAAATATGAAATTTTACAACAGTGAAACCTGTGTATAACGATAAACCTGTCTATAACGGTATTTTCTTTGATACCGGCGGACCTCCTATTTATACTCAATTTATTTTCAACCTGCATGCAATGATAATCACTTTTTAGACTCACCTGTCTATAACGATAATTTTATCTCTTTTTAGTACAGCACAATCCCGATTTTTTTTCTTCTCTTTTCCTTGGAAAACGGCGATTGGAATGTGCACTGATGTTTAATGCCTCTGACTCCTGATGGGCACTAACCTGTGCACTTGCATTTAGCATTTCGGATTGACTACTTGTTCCTTGAAACTCGCTTTTGATATGTTAGCACCTTGAATCTAAGATGGCACGGCATAAATCATTGGCAATTGAAGAAAACTATAACTAATTTCGGAAGCAAGTTGATGCTGCTAAAAAGTATGCGATTTTTCAGTCGATGGTGGCTACTTATTTGAAACAAAAGAAAGAAAATACATTGAAGATGCTGTGGAAAAAAGTAAAGTGGATAGCAAACAAAACGTTTTAAAAGTGCCATACATAACCGTGCTGACAAAGTTTTAATTTTGAAGTTCTTAAAAAAATTTAAATGTAAAATTTTATATCAGTATATAAAATTGTATTTTTTAAATGTTTATAAAATACAATTTTATATCAGCGATTAAAATGAATCAATAAGCGCGATAAAACATATTAGCTCAAGCACATGCATATAAATATTGAATGCACAAATCCTCAAACTGTCTATAACAATATATTTTCCAGGTCCCTACAATATCGTTATAGACAGATTTTACTGTACCTGTCAGAAAATCAACTTTCAAACAAAACAAAGAATGTAGTTGACGGGTTTTTGTTCTTGAATGTTGGTTAGCTACATCTGAGTGAGTCATTTGTCGACTAAACTGCAAGCATTAAATATTATTTGAATGCAAGTTAAATTTA
>BGPR01000427.1:539420-555139 GCA_013235015.1 Araneus ventricosus | reverse complement strand
TTTACTTCATTTTAATTTGAAACAAATAAATTGTATAACTTAATTTGGAGATTTTACTGTCTTTCATAATATTATCTAACTAAAAAATATCAATATTTTCAGTTGTTTCCTTTTTTAATTATATTATAAATGCATGCACAATATAAAAACAAATAAATTTCCACAGGAAGCTTAATTGTAACATAAGAAAACAAAATCAGATTCTGAATTTCAAATCAAACAATGTTTACATTAAATTTTCAAACTCTAAATGTGTGAAAAGAACTATCAATATCTATAACCTTTTAGTTAATCGGTAAAACCCTTTTCTTTAAAATCAGATTTGATAAAAGTAATAAATATTCAGCACATTCAAACACAGCTATAAGAGACAACCCTAACCATAAACCTAAGTGTCCTCCTAGATGACCGTACAGTTCGGAATCAGAAAACATGGCTCTTTGGGCATATATAGTATGATCCAAGCTGCCATAAAACACTTTTAGCTTGGCTCTTGATTCTAATTTAGCACTTGTATCAGAATTCCTTTTCCCGCGTGAGACTGTAGATCTTCTACGAACTCCAGGAACAAAATCCACGAAACTGGAAACATCACAGTCAGTATCATCCGTCTGTCCTAATGAGGAGTTGCTCCAATTTATTCTAGTGGATTGTAAACTAGATGTTGAAATTCTAAGGTCATAGGATGAACTCATACATGGAAGTGGACATTCACAAGGGAGTCCGTATTCGCTCAGATATTCTAAGACACCATCTAGACAGAACATTTGTGTGGTATTCTTCAGGTTGCATCGGTTGACTTGTGGATTCGTTGGTAAGAAAGGATTAATACATCCACACATTTCTAGGTTGGTCTGTTGCATACACTGGCGAATGCAATTGAATTGGCTGTCATCACGGTGGTAACTGTCATTGGCGATTTGATATATTTTGCAGCGATCTCTATAGGGTGCTGGAAGTCTCTGTGAAGACGTTTTAGTCAAAGATATCTGGGTTTCATATCCAGGACTGATATTAATTCCATCCTCAGCAGGATTAGGATCCTCGTCTGAATCGTGTATGACAATCCTTAAACCAGCATTTTGTGAGATATCCATGTAGGTGTTTAGCTGAACATCAAGGTCAAGCTCTAATCCGAAGTCTGGACCAATCTTATTCACTTCAGTTTTCTTGTTAAATGTGAAACAATTTCCATACTGTTTACTTTGGAAATAAGAAAAGTCACTGGCAACGCAAGCAGCTGAATTAAAGGTACAGTGTTTCACTAATTCATGAAGAGAGTATCCGTAGCACTTCCGGCTGATTTCATCTAAATTAGTGTAGTGGTTAAGAAATACTTGCGATTTCAGTTTGTATTCTTTCTGTAACTGAGTTGCTGTCTTTGAAATAGACGTCATCAGCTTTCTTTCGGTCAAGAAGATAACTCGGTTCCTTTTAAACGATATAGGGTAAAGCTGAACACTCATGCATTCAGACCATGATTTATTTGCGTTCACGCAACGAACGTAACTTCTTTTCATTCGATTCAAGTTGCACACTGTAACTGCGGGAAATTTCAAAATTTCGTTGTTTTTCACTTCAACGTCTATGAGCACTGGGTACTGGAAAAAAATTGAGAGAAAACTGTTTACTTGATACGTACAACCACACAGACACACCAAAAATACCGCTAGCCAAAAAATTTTTCGAGATTTCGTTTCTGCTTGGGCCACACGAGAAACAGCTTGAACGGATGAGTTGCCGCTCAAAATGTTGCAAAAACTGTGGCAATTCCATTTTCGGCCATTCGAAATTTCAAGATCTCTGCTAGCGTTCTCTTCCTTAAATCTTCTTCTCTCATTTTTGGAGTCTATTTCACATTCCATCATAATTAATTTTTATACAATTTCAGGGAATTATTTTCTATAATTGAACTTTGACCTCAACAGACGATATACTTCCGCTGTTCTACTTCCACAGCAATGATTGGATAAAATTCAGGAGCATCGCAGGTATTCCGACAACAGTTTAACTGAAACAAAAGAGCTTTTTTCCTTTCTCCCCTTCAAATAAATGAATTATTAGGATTTGACACGTAGCTCTTTATTCATCGCATAAATAAGCACTCCAGTAATTTGTTCATTTTGTGGGTGTAGCTTTAATATAACGTCATGGTTCTCTTGCGTGAGGTGAAACGCTTTCACGCAAAAAAATGAGTTAGTCACGCAATAACATTCTATAATATTAATGATGTACTTTGTAAGATTAAATTACCTTCGTGAATGTTAAAAGAAAATATGCATAATTTTTTCAATCATCAAACGATTTAGTTGAAAAATAAAGGGCAATTTTAATTTTAATTTAACCCTCACTGGCTTCACCTACCTTCCCAAAATGGTGTATGGCGCATGAAAGCCGACAGGAAATATTCACAAAACATATGCAGGGTGACAATTATTGAGCTATGTGAAATAAAAAATAAAATTTTCAAAAACTACTGAGTTCAAAAATTTTATTCAAATTTTAAAATTAACTACAGATATTCGGATTTAGTTTATGACATGTTCGATATGCTTGCCATCAATGGCTATGACGTGGCGCAGACGAAGAGCAAAATTCTGTAAAAATCGCTGAAGTGTCGAGGCATCGACACTACCAGTTTTCTCCAACTTTTGAATCACATTTTTGTTTGTTATAACACTTGGATGAGTTGTCTTCAGATTGTACTGGGTCGCAAATTTACTTTGAGCCGCAATCGGGCTGTTATTCCTCGAATAGTAGGCCTTGACGATCGATATACGTTCAGAAACGCTGTATTTCGATATTTTCAATGAAAAATGAACAGGAACAACAATAAGAGTGTGCATGCTAAAAAAAATCCCAATATGCCCTGCATTCAACCGCCAAGTTTTAACTGAATCTCGCCAACGGCAACGGTTCAAAAGTTATCAAGGTTTTTTTTTCATATAGCTCAATAATTGTCACCCTGTAAAAACAGAGTGTCAAAAATAAAGAACATACAACACACATGTCAACATTCAGAAAAATTAAGAAAAATACTGACAAAAAACCCAAAACAATTACAACTAAAATTAAAAATAAATTAATAAAGATTAAAAAATGGTTTACAAAATAAAATTTCAATACGAAAGTTAAAAAAGAGAAAAGACTAAATAATAAAATATAAAAATAAATAAATAAATTGTGGGACAAAGTAAAAGTAAAAAAGTATAGAAAAATATATATGAAACAGTTACACACTCTAAAATTCCAGAGTTAAGAGTTTGTGAAGAACAATCCTTGAAAAGTTTTGGAAACAGGGGTACAAAAGAAGAGTTTTCAATGGAGCCTTCCAATCGAAATTCAGGGTTTCTCTTTCATGTTTCTAAATCTCACACTCCAAGAGAACACGTTTAGCATCTCCTTTGTTTGCTCCACAGGTACACTGTTCACTCATGCCAAAGAATCTATTCTGGTATGTTTTGAAGATTCATGTCGACTAAAAATCTGATTAAGGAAAAAATTCCCTTTTACTCTCTTTAGGTCTACTTAGTCAAAAAATTCCATTGTCCCTACCTTTTATAGGGTAAGACGATCTTTCCTGCCAAATGTCCATGGCTTTTTGTCTTTAATTTCGTCTTTACTTCAGATTTTGAATCGAAAAAAAATTGAAATCCACGTGTAATTTTTTGGTTGCGAGCTTTGCAAGTTCATCGGCTGTCTCATTTCCTGTTTGTCCCATGTGGGCTTTAACCCAAAATAATTTAATTCCTTTATCATATTTAATTATTTTACTTTTAATATCGTTCAAGATTTTCCTTTTTCAATCAGAGATTCTAATGCCATGAGAGCTTATCTTGATTCTGAAGCTATTGTACAATTATCCTATTGTTGCTCGATAATATATTCAACAGCAAGCTTTATGGCCATAACTAGGTAAAGTCCAAGTTTAATTTTATTTAAATTTTAATTTATTGTTTAAAATTTAGATTAGAGTAACAAATAATAAGCTGTAAATCATATTTGCTGTTTGTAAGTACAATAAACTTTGGTGAAAATGATGGAATTGAATTTCTATCGATATTTAATCCAAAATAATATGTGCGGAATTATTAAAATCTTTATTTACTTTTGTTTAATTTCAGTAATTTATTCTAAGAAAGTGTTATTTGTGTTTTGATGGAATTGCTGCATATTTCAACAGAGTAGAACTTAACTAATTCGAATTTTTCGCTGGTGTTTTGAAATTTACTATTTAACATAATGCTATTGGGACCCATTTTTTAAAATTCGAATTTCCATTTTCGTTCCGTCATCTTCGAATTATATAATTTTCACTGTATGTGTAGTTCTCCAGAGAAGCTAGCCTCGGAAATCTAAAGATGATTTACATCTGATATCAGCTAAATAGTCTTTATAAGATGCCTTCTCTACAAAAGATATGATGTACAATTTCATAGGTTTCGAAGATAAAAAAAAACCTATTTAATCAAAATATGGTGGCTAGTTTGTACTCTTTACAATTGGTGTACCTACTCCGCATTATTTATGAGTTAAATGCATAATTGCAAACTTAATAACAATCGAAAAAAGCACATTATTGAAAGATTACCAAACTATTTATAACCATCTACCTTTATTGAGTTCAAGAACAGCAGGTTGCTCCAAATCAAAGCAGTAGAATATCAAAAGGAAATGAGAATGTTGTATTTTTTAAGCAACTCTTGAAATTCTATTTCGTACGTGTGATAGATAACATAAGAAAGAAATGCAGAACATTAGGCTAATATTTGAAATTTAAGCATTTCAAACTATAAAGAAACAAAAATTCTATTTCTACACCGATATTCAAAATGCAATAATAATTTTCGTAACTTTTCATTAATATGAAAAATGCGAGTAATAAATTAATTTTACAAAAAATAAACTCAAAAAATTGTAAGTAAAAACGTGTCCGTTTATTGCGGTAATTTCCTGAGTTGTAAAATGGTGTGAAAATCGACTTTGGCCTATTTTATTTAAGTAAAAAAACTGTTGAACTTCTAAAACATTGCCTGAATTTAAATAAGTTAAAAACTTACCAGAATTTCGAAAAAAATAAAATAGAATAAAATCTCTCCCTAATAGAGGCACAGAATGAATGTATAAATAACTCACATTCGAAAAATGGCCAGTCTTTTTTATTTGCTCATATAAAATTATTTCTTTCATATAAAATTTATCTTTCTTTTCTCTCTTTTTTATCTTTTCACATAAAAAATATTTCTTTCCCAATAACAGTAAAATATTTTACTGTTTAAAATTACGCTGTTAATTAAGAAATAGATTGCAGAACTATAAGAAGGAATAATTTGAATCTTATTTGGATGAAAATTTGGTGCTTTCAAAAATTGTATAAAAGAGCTTAATTGTATTGTATATAAGGGTCATTAATTAAAAAAATATTTTGTGTGCTGTCATGCGATAAATATCTGCGGAATTAAGTTTTTTAATATGTGGAATTACCATTTGAATTGTTTGCTTTTATTACAATAATAAAATTTAAGTTCCAATTTGAAGTTGAATCGTATCTCACATTCTTGACCCATGGTAAATTGATGAAAATCCACCCTTTAAACTTCAAATTTTGCGTTCAGATTTTACAAGCACCCTGATACACAGCCGAAATCTGGGGACTTCCAACAAGAACGAAAGAAAAGAACATTCAAATTCCACAGAATAAAATTCTTCGCGTCATGACATAAAATTTCACCATGATACTCGAGAAATAATGTCGTTGTGAACAATATCATAACGACCTGAAAATTGATAAAAGACTGTCTAGGAACTTTTTCATCCAAATCAAGAGTCTCGTTACCCAATCATCAGGTATCAAACATTTCTCGCCCAGAATGAAGGGAAAGATGCATACCCATATGCGACTACAACACTGTCCCTCCATTCCAAACCACCCTAATTCGAGACTGTCTGAGTTGAAATCTTTTGTTTGAAGACTCTTATTTCAACCTCGAAATAATCAAATCCTTCTACAATTCACTCCTAAATTTAGTTCTAAGCGATTTCTGCAGACGAGCCTAAAATGCTCTTTAGATAAAATTCCCAGGTTTTGATTTTCACAAGATCCTTTTTTAACACACAGACTGAGGTAAAGTGCTCAGGCACTGGCATTCAAATAAATATCCAAAAAATAGACGGTTCCGAGTCCATAACTAGCCTCGTGTAAAAAAATCCTCAGCATATAAAATGAAAAGGGTAATTATTTATTAGCATTATAAACATAATTTTATTAGACGCATTGTCATTTATAATGACAAAATAATGAAGAAAAAATATTTCTTACTTATGAATTATTGAAAAATACGAATTTACTATCAAAATGACCTTTCACTTTAATACCCTCAGTCATTTCTTTTAATTAAGGCTGAAAAACAATGTTTTAGTACTTAGTACGGATACCTTGTACCTTTATCAATTCGAAAATGCTATTTCATAAGGAATAATATGAAACCTTAGTTTTTGAGGGACAGTTTTCTTCCATATGCTTGTACACACACATCGATGGTGAGTTTAACGAAGCACACGGGCTCAAATGGGCCACAATCTTGGAACCTGATGAATGGAAACAACAGTCAAACGATGATTATTAGTTGAACCTGATTGTGGGATCCGAGAATCCATCCCTAGTGGTAAAGGACCTCGACCTGACGAGGTGTGAACCCGCTGGTCGTGTTCGTCCCATGCCTGGTGAAGCTGGTTGAAAAGGGCGGGGGGAGGGGGGGTTGCAGTTCAGCATGCTGTTCATTCGCTCTCAAGTGCATTCAGCACTATGAGTATTTTTTCTTCCTTGGTTTTCGCAGTTCTGCAAAGTCGAACCGCTTCCAGCAGGGTTGGGAATTCTTGTAGGAGCAGTTTCGCTTCTTTCGGTGCCTGGAGTGAGTCTTTTAAATCTGTCAGATCTGTGACTTTGTCCGTTTTCGCTTCAATTTCTTTTTCATCTGTTTTTTCCTATTTTTCTTCTTATCTGCTGCTGCTTGCGTGTAATTTTTTCCAGGTTGCCTGGTTGAGGGTTTTTGATGACTGGTAGGGCTTTGCATCCTTTCCAAACCGTTAAGTGGCCTTTTTCACCACAGTTGATGCAGACTGGGTCTTCAATTTTCTCGTTGGTACTTCATTCCCTGGTTGCATGTTGACCTTTTCACATCTGGGACGCATGTAGCAATGGGGAACTTCAGCATTTTTTTTATTTTTTAAATCGATTTAAAACGCTTCGAAACGAATAATACCATTAAAAAAAATTCTAGACAGTTTTTTTTTTAAATTTGCAATCAAAGTTCGCCTCTTAGAAAACGCGGTAAAAACGAACCATTTTGGCGCGAAACTGGTGTGACGTCACAGTTGCCTGACAGGGGAGACACACGCTTCCTTCCCGTTAGCTCTCTATAGAGATTATCTTTTTTTCTATATTTTCCGACTATCGCATCAGATAAAATAATGTCGGAAAGATACAAGTATTGTATTTTCCTAAATGTAGTAATACAACTGTAACGGCGCCCGATAAATTATTTATCAATGTGCAAAAAATTATGTTATTCGCAAAAAGTGGTGTAAAGCGATGAAGAGGGATCCGAAGCTTAATCAGTATCTTTTTTGTTTTTAAAAGAAGCATAAGGTGAGGTTAGTAGCCAAAAAAAAGATATTTTAAAGCAAATAGTTAAATTTAATTAGTTTTTTCCCGTTTGATTACATGGAATTTATTTTTTTACCCTTTGAAGGGCCATGGCCCCTCAAAGGGTAAAAAAATAAATTCTTCAATCATATATATATCTCTTCAATTCACATATATATATTTTGTATTTCTGTTAGTGGCTTTTACATTATTTTTACTCGGACAAAACGAAAGATGGTGTCAATTGATTCATCACTTCTGTTTTTCATGTTAGAGAGTTCTGAGTTCATCTGAGAATCTTCTAGTTTTATCAGATCGCTTAAACTTTATTGATTTTTTTACCCCCATTAGTAAAATTAGTAGATTATTAGTAAAATAAATCGTTACCTACTCACTTTTTTCATGTTTTTATTTATTTAACGCTTAAACGTCCCTTATCAATGCCTGGCAATTATGGCAACTCTATCTATGGGAGAAAACCTTGGCAGAGTACCCCAGTTCTAACCCAAGGACGCAAGTTCAGCGAATCTTATCACTTTGGTTTTTCTATTTTACACATCACCCCATTCTTACGTAACAGACATAAGAACACATTTAACTAATAAAACCTTGAAAAGACCGCATTTGGAAATCCCACAAACAAGCGCTTTTGAGTATAATGCTGTTCTAATTATTCTTAGAGAACTTTAATTCACGGACTTTTCCAGCTGTTTGTCATGCAATTGAGTGTATATTTTAAGATGGTTCAGAATATTTTTAACTGAATTAATAAAAGAGTAGTATCTTTAACTAGAACAAGTCACGAAAAATGGCATTCGATTTCAAATGAACCTAGTGGTAAGGTCTCGGCTACGGGGCTGTAGGGTTTCCGGTTCGAAACCCGATTCAATTGAAGATCCGTCGTGTATGTGGACCTGGTGCGCGCTAAATTTGACGTCGTGGGTGAAACTCCCCCCCCCCTTTAGTCTTGTGCCGAAGGTTGGAGAGGGGAGGTGCCAGCTCAGGTGTCGTTCTCGTCATCTGACAGAGGTTCAAAATTACGAGGTCTGCTCCAGGGGTTGAATATAGAACTCGATAACTGTAAGACGTAAAATTATATGTGCTTTTCTTTTTCCTTCATGCATATAGAACAAATAAACGGGTGCGGAGTCGCGGGTAAAACGGCTAGTTTTTGAAGTGACGCTATTTTTGCATATTGCACTAACAATTTGTTTTCACGCTTTTATTATTGTCCCACCGTAGAGAGATTTCGGTTTAACTCGATCGGTCGGCGTTTCGTCTGTCTGTAAATTTGTTTGTTACGCAGTCACGACCAATAGCGTTGTTCGATTTTCTTCGAATTTGGCATGAAGGTTTCTTGGACACATAAAAAAAACACCACTTATATATAAGAGTTTTTATTTTTTGAACCCATTTAAGATTGTGGCCGTTTTAATAGTTTCAATGTGCTGGCGAGTTTGGCACCATAAAACATTTGAATCATTTCGGTACTGGTGAGTTATTTAATTGTAATTTTATTTATACTGATAAAGACAGACATTTGATTGTAATTATGTGAACACTAATAAAAGCAGACATTTAATTGTAATTATGTGAACACTGATAAAAGCACAAACTTGTGTAAATAATTCGAATCCGAAAAAAACCCGATTAAATCTTTAAAGACTGCTACGAAGTGCAGGTCTTAGATTTTTTTGGACGCGAGATCTACTGTTTATAAGTATAAATTAATGGAACATTTTTCTTTAATATGAAAACAATTAAACAGCATAAGACAATAGTCGAACATTTACGTTTTGAAAAGTATTGCGGGACAGCATTAAATAACAAAACAAAAGATTAAAGAAGCCACCAAAGCTAGATAAAAAGTTTATTCCTATTTACAGAGGTAGTACACAATACGGTAAAAATAAAAGTTAGCCCTTGTGATGTCTTGGCCCAGTGTTACCGGGGTCTGATCAAAGATCAACAGACTTAAAGACGTCACAGAATTCCAGCATTTAAATTTAATAATAATCTTGAATAAATATATATTTTACAAATTATGTACATTGTGTATTATACATATTGCAAGAACGAAGATAAACAAGTCCGGATATAGATCGTGAGAGTCAATGAACAATACGTAACTTGACGTTGTCGAACTTACTAACGGTGAGAATACTCGGAGACGCAACTCTATCGTAAAGTTCAGGGAACTATGAGAGTTCAGCAGTCTATAGTAACTCAGGGCGAGTTATGGAAAAACACAGAGGGTCTGTGTAAAATATCGAGGTTGTCAAAACGCTCGATAATATGCAACGGCCCACCACAGGGACACTTTCCAGCCAAGGCTTTGGCTAATAGATACTCCAGATGAGTTGGAGAAATACCGAGGGTCGGTATGAGACATCGAGGTTGAATCAACGCTCGATAAAATGCAACGGTCCACCACAGGGACTCTTTACAGCCGAGGTGCTCGGCTAACACGGGGTCAAAACGCCCGTTTCGTCTCGGTTTCGATTTCGGAAATCAACACAACGGAGATTGCTCTCCGAATGTTTACATTTCATCTCCCCCTCTTTTCTCTTTTTTCTCCCTTTTTAAACACCTTACCTTTAGAGACCAGGTGAGTGGTTGATGAATTATCTCTCGATGATTCGTCCTCAAGCTGGACAAATCACCCAACCGCAGTCGTGTGCCTTCCTCCATGGTGTTGATTGGATGCGATCAATCTTGACCGGAGGTCCTTGTCGGCTTACACGCGGGTGGTCTGTCAAAAGATACCGCACTTCGCTGGACCCCTTTAGGCTTGCGTAAGGTTGGCAGTTTTATCACCCACTTATTCTCCTCTTGCGTCGTTCCCTCGGGAACTTCGACTGGGGTGGTCGGTCTGCGTCGTGTGAAAAGGGAGAGACATCACACCCTCAAGTTGCATTTTTCAATTATATTTTATGTATTAATATTACATGTCCTGAAACCAACTGGAAAATTACAAAAAGAATTCTGCCTAAAAAGTTCATGATTTGTTGTCTACCTAACCCTAGCGTCCCTATTTAGGCGAAGTCCTATTAATGCAAAAAAAACTATTAAAATCTGAAATTATGTGAAATTCCAGAAAGAAAGCATATTCTTACAATTTTATACACTGATATATTTGTTAAGTACAAGTTAATTAATTGATAAATAATTGAACAAATTTACCCCTTTCTTCTTGACATTGCCAAAAACTGCTTTCGAGTCTGACTTGAAATTAGAAAGGCTACATTATCAACCAAACACTTAATATGTGCTACCATCGATTGAATAGGAAAGAAACGAATGCTTGAAAATATTTTTTTGTCAAATTTCTGTTGAAAAAAATAATTCCTGTGACTTTATAATGCTTTTTTAGAAGCGTCTCTAAAAAAGAGATGCTAGGCGTTAATGGGTTAAGTTAATTTGTTATTGCATGTGGACTTTAGGCATCTTTATATTACATAATTTCTTACAAGCACGCGCATGATGAAGGGAATATTTAAAAAATATCCACCTTATTAATAGGACGATCTGTAGAAATATTAGCTTACAAGGACTAAAAATTCTGTCTTTCAATCGATAATTTCGAACTGTCTCACATTTTGCGTAATACATTAATCTAAAATTTAAAGCACATAGAAGAATTTACTGTGGATTAATCTCCTACTATTTTTTTTATCTACATGAAGTTCTCCGGTATTTTTTAAAGATCGGGAACCAAGAAAATGGGACTATCAGTGTAAAGAATCGTATCACACACTACAGTGAAAATAAAATTTAATTTACTACTGCACGTTGGTTCTAGGTAAATTTATGACATATTTTGTTATATTCATGCTCAGGACCGTATCAATATCAAAAGAATTTAGTTTTAAAAGTTTTCCTCCATAGTTTGTTGCACATTAAAATACCACTGCTTTTCAATAGACGGTTTTAAAGTATCTCAACTTTTGCATATTCGTTAATTTAAAAATTAAATCTAATGAATGATCGTAAATAAATCTTCTTCAATTGATATGGGGGGAAATCCAGTTCTTAGTTATCATCCAGTGGACACAGGCTACTCACTAGATGGACACACTGATCGGGCACAGTCCACATCAGCAGCAAATCAACCTGAAGCCGGACGAAAGGAAAAGGAATCTGCCAAAGCTGCAGCTGGAGGAAAGCCAAAGGAATCTACCAAAGGTGCGAAGAAGGTTCCAACTCTAGCAGACAATTCACATCTAATCCAAACTGGAATTTTTGGAACATGGGAAGGAAAAAGCAATTGTCAGCTTTAAAAACCGATGGAAATTAGCATATCAGCTCGGGGAAGATGGAATGCCAACAAAATCAAATTCCAACACTTCATTCGCCGAATCCAATTTGAGGCCTCAAACGAGGGTAGGCGGTACATCAAAGGATCTGACTAGATTGAGACCTCGCTTCCAGGCTAGGAAATCGGAAATCTGCCGAGTGTGGAGAATAGGGTGGATCGAAGAGCGGAGGTAGCGGGAGCGCACTTTGAAGCCTCAAGCGAATGACGTGCCTGGATTTTTCGATTAAAATGTATGGAAAAAAAACCGTGCTTAGGACAAATGGCATGGCTAACCTTCAAGTGAATTGCCGGCTTAAGAGCACTGCTGGGAAAAGTTCAAAGCCATCCGCGAGTGGTGTGAAAAAAAGCAAAAAAAGAGCAGCAGACAGCTGCCTCTAAAGAAAAGAAATCTAAAAACTCCTCAAAAGAAGCCGAAGAAAAAAAGCAGGCTATCCAAGCTGTTTAAAACTCTCTCTCTAAATTATTACTCTAAAACTAAAATAAACTCTTCTTTCATACTCTAAATAAAGAATCTCCAGTTTATCGACTTCAATTGCCGTTTTTATTATATGAAGAATACAAAGTTAAACTCAAATTCTAAAGACATTTTCCTATTCCACTAAAACAAAGTTGCCATTCCTGAAAAACAAACTTTTAAAACATAGATAGTATAAATAGACAATCAATTACAAAACATGTAATATAAATAAAATGGTAACAGTAGTCAACCATTTGAAGTTAATGAATTATTATTTAGAGTTTTTAGTTATGAAAATGTAAAGGAAAAATATTAAAGTCAAAATATTGTTCATCCTCCCACCTTGCACTGTGAAATTCGGAATTGAACATTTCAAAATAATAAAAAATAAACACTGTTCTCACAGGTCCAATCGGCGAGGGATTCTAACTGTTCTTCCTGATTTGGTTATTGTGGGTAACTTGATGTCTGCTGGGATTGCCCCATCTGATTTTACAGGTGCATCATCAAACGGAGTTTGTTCTGGGGAAATATTTTTGCATCGACAATTCTGATTGAATTTCGACGGAAGTTCTTCTGTAGACGATAGCTCCAAAGGATAAAGATTTTGCACAGCTCTTATGACTTCTCCATTCTGCACTTTAAGTCTGACACGTCGACTTTCACCGTCAGTACCTGGAAATAATTCTATGATTTTACGAAGAGGCCAATTTAATCTTTTTTTTTGTCATCGCTTTCAATTAAAACAATGTTTCCTTCTTTTAATTTACAACTTCTAACAAACTTTTTCCTTGATGTTTTCAAAGTTCCTAGATATTCTTGGCGAAATCTTTTCCTGAAAGCCTCGTAAACATTTTGAATATAACGCAATCTACGTTTATAGAAGTTAGAATTAAAGTCATATTTCACAACTAGCACTGAATTATTTTGTATTTCTCGTAAAAAGTTTGCAGGTGTTATGGAAGTAAGGCTTGAATCCGCAGATACAACTGTTAAAGGTCTGTCATTCAATATAGCCCCACAATTACACAAAACTGTGTACATCTCTTCATAATTGAGACTAGATGATCCTTTCTGTTTGACCGAGGCATCAAAAACTGGCCTAATTCGTGTTATACTGTTTTCTTTTACTACGTGAAAATGCGGTAGATAATGGCATGGCAAATGAATTTCACTTTTTGGCACTTCTTCTATGACGCCTTCTCGTTTCCATTCATTAAAAACTTCTCCATTAGGATCATAAAGTTTTTCAGCTTTAAGTCATTTTACTGTAGAATCTAATCTTTTAACAGCTAAGTCATAGTTATCTTTCAATGGTAGATGGTTATCAAGCCATGGCAAACTGACTTGAAAGCGTCCCTCTTCATTAACTTTTGCAGTAGACAAGAAATGATCTCTTGCCTCTTCTTGAAGTTCCAGTTTATTTTTCTGCTCAGAGGGATCTAGAATCCCAAGTGCATCTAGAGACCATAGATCAGATATCAATGCTTCTTTATTCAACATGGATGTGACAAGCAGTGTTGAATTGTCTGAGATTTCGCGCATACCGTTTTTTCCCAAAACAGTCCATCCAAGTTTAGTGTCTATCGCAGCAGGACCTGAAGCAAGCAGTTTAAAACCTCCAGTCATCAATTTCCCTGCAATGTCAGCTCCGATCAGTATTTCTATTGGCCCATCATTTTTATCAGAGAAAGAAATACTGTTTTCTCTAAGCTCCTGCATCCATTCGCCTTCAACGACTGGTGGTATACTTCCACAAATTACATCTTGTCCAAGTGCTTTAAAATTACAATGGTAAGTTCCATCGGTTTTAGACAAAAACACCGTGAAAACATCATGATTTATAATATCATTGCATGTCCCACCGAATAATGAATGCCTCAATTTTTCTTTACATGAACTCTCAAATTGCATTTCATCAGCTGTACTTTTTTACATCAGTACTTTTTTATATATATATAAATACTTTATAGGTCATCCAAATGTATCACTAGTTTTACAACCAGATATTTCCTGTAAATAGCATTATATTTCTTTTAACCTTCAAATGATTCGAGAATTATCATATTATGTATGTATTGTAAATAGCCTATTAACTTTTTACTTAATCACGACAATTACATTACTTCATCTTGTCAATTACCCCAGCAGTAAAATACTTAATAGTGTTGCATTTAACAGTTTCTATCTTTCAGTACAACTAACCAAGTATACAACGAACGCAGGTTTGTAATGAAAATTATTTCAGGCAATTGATAACAGAAACTTCTTTATTATATGCAAATATTACCTCATATTTCATCGATTGGTATCGTATTTGTAAATAACATTTCAATTTTTTTCAAATGCACTTGGTTACTCAAAATGAATGTTTTGTGAGGCACTCCCAGTATAACATATGAAACTATTCTGTCTGAATATTATTAACATTGCTGTGAATAATTTTTAGCCATAATTAACCTTATTATTCGAGGAACTGGAAAAGGTATGCAATTCCCAACAGGTTTATTATTTCCTTTTAGCCTCTCTTTGGAAGGGGCATTAGAGCATAATCTCAATAATCATCGATGTAACGGAGTACCGGAATAACTGTTTTAATCAAAATAGTAATTATTTGAAATAATAATGCAACTTTAACATTTGTTAAAGTGTAATTGTCATAATTAGTATTCAAAATCTTTTCCATCAATGTTCAATTAATGCCGACAACAAGCATCAGCGAATGCAGATCTGTAAAAGAAAATTATTGTATGCAATTGTTAACAGAAACTATTCTATATATGTAAATACTACCTTATATTTCATCGATTGGCATCATATTTTGTAATACATATCTCAACTTGTTTTTCAAATGCACTTGGTCTCCCATAAGATATATGTTCTTTGAGACACATCCAGTATAACCTCTACAAATGTTCGGTCTGAATGATATCACCATTGCTGTAACCATCAAACAATTATTAACAATAATAATACCTTAGTTATCGAGGAAATGGGATAGGCCTGTTATTCCCAATTGGTCTGTTATCTCCTATTAGCCTCCCCTTGGTGAGGGGCATTGACCTCTTCCCTATACATAGAGTATAATCTCAACAATTGGTGTTTAATCAAGAACGGGTCTCAATTCTGTCGGAGACCCGCATCTAGACACAGCTTTGTACCCCATCTGTTTAAAAAATAATTTTTTATTGTAATACCTAATAGTTACTTTGATTGTTGTAATAATGCTTTCTAAATAAAGTCGTTCGGGGGACGGCTTTCTGGTGCGGGGCCATGTGTGCCCCGTGGGGGGGGGGGGT
>BGPR01000427.1:515264-539410 GCA_013235015.1 Araneus ventricosus | reverse complement strand
AGACAATCAATTACAAAACATGTAATATAAATAAAATGGTAACAGTAATCAACCATTTGAAGTTAATGAATTATTATTTAGAGTTTTTAGTTATGAAAATGTAAAGGAAAAATATTAAAGTCAAAATATTGTTCATCAAAAGCTGAAGCCACTCTGAAGTTGCAAAATGAATCGAACGTTGAAGTGCAAAATTAAACAATAGAAAGCGCTTTAGGGAAAAAATTTTATCTGAAATATGTTAGAAAAATTCAGTATAAAATCGAAAAGAAACGGACTTGGGGGGAAAAGTAAGTTAAAATTAGGTTTATCTAAAAAATTAAGGGTAAAATTCTAATTTAATGTACACACTTCAGTACGCCAAGTTGCTAAGGCTGCCACGTCGCCAAGCAAGATGGTCTCTAAGGTAAACATTGAAATGAAGCGGTTGTAGTTAAAGATTATATGCTTAAATTCTAAAAGATTTTTTAAATTTAATTAGAGAATTTATTTTTGAAGCTTTATTGGTTAGGGTATGTTTATTTGAGAAGTCTGCTTTTTGAACATTTATGGGCCCGATTGGTCAGTCTGCTATGAATTCGAAATTTCTGCAATCCGGCTGCGCCGGTTTGTATACAAGTGGGCACCGGGCAGATTTTTTTAACTTCAAAAAAACATCCTACGGCTTCGCAAGCGGCCGCAGCCGGAACCTAGTAGCTTCGCTAGTACATTTAATGTGAGGAATCTGTGTTTTCTAATTAGTCAAATGAAGAATTCTGAAAAAGAAGAGCATCGTGCAAATTAAACATAGTTCTTGGCGCAGTATAGCCAACATCATGGCTCTTGCGCCATAAAAATTCCATTCCAAACCAAACCAAACTGAAAAAGAAGAACGACAAATAGCAAAGGATTTCATTGGAATGACTAACAATTTTAATTAAACTGAAAAATTGAGAAATAGGGACAAACGATTTCAGAAAGATCGAGCAGACGATTTTAATTATAACAAATTTTAAAAATCATTCATTAATGAATGGAAAAGAAATAAATTAGTCTTACCGAAGTTCACTTTGAAAATAACGTCGTAATGTTTTTATCATGATCTAAAATAATTTTAATTATAAGAAATCATATCAACATTCCAATAAAATTATTTAAATCGGTAATTATCTTTCAATTACATTTCATTTTCATTTCTTTTAAGATTCATGAAGTAGGTATACAGCTCAAAAACACAAAGATTTTGTAAACAATCTAACCAAAGGGTTGCTAGCATAACTAGTTGGCTAGATTGTTTGGGTTATCATTTGGCTACAAACTCAGTGTGTACATTAAACTAGAATTAAACCAAATTAAGTACCAAAAATGTGAATAAATTGATACGATTGACCAAAATAGATTATTTTATTTTTAACTTGAAATTTAAATATATGCTTTAGCCAACTGCTTGGCGCCATTTCAAAATCACAAATACGGTGATGTTCTTTCTCAATATTCCTAATTGAAATGCTACATGGCCTCAATATATAAATGGCGCGTTGATCGCTTAGAAAAAAAATTTCATCGCCAAGCAGTCGACTATGAAACATTCCATCAATGTTCCGAAATAATGCAGACTGGTAAATTTGTGGTGTATTTTACTCTCCGATGAGATCTAAAGGCCATCAGTGGTTAGGCAGAGTACGTCGAAAATATAACAACCCAAACAATAGAGTGGATAGGTTTTGTTTTTACATTTATCAGCCATCTTGCTTCTAGGAAATGGCAATTTCATATAATTTTATCGATGGCCGAATACATGACAAATGCACCAGAAATTAGATTTCAAAAATGTCTTCGGTATTCTTCGGTTAGCTTAGAACCATCGCTAAGCGCTAAAGTCAGCAACCTGTACAACATACTTGGTGACAACAAAACAGAAAACTCAAAATAGCGCTTGATGACAATTGGCGTCAATATTTCAGCTTGACGACGACTGGTTTTGGGATAAAGGGAAAGTACCTGTTCTTCTCCTTTTTTGTTATAATGTAGTAAGTTTTAACTATAAAAATTCTATCGTGAGTAGTTTATCCCTGAACTACTGTTAGTAAAACTTCGAAATATTTTAGTTATCTTTTCTGAAAATTCTCTTAACATATTTTGATAATTAATGAATAATTGAAAAAGAATGAAAAAGGATAAATTATATCTATAAAATCAAGCCAAACGAAATGCAAAGTAAAATAATATATAATCGATTAATTACTAAATATGGAAAATAAGTAGCATAAAATAATCTATTTTATCCTTTGAAAGTTATAATAAATAGCAAGAAGATGTGATCTGTTTCTTTGATTGTGAATGATTGGTTGGAACTGTAATTGTTTTTCTAGTGATAACTCGCCAATTTTTTTATTAATTTAACATGATTAAGACGATCAGTTAGTGGCAATCTTAACGATTGGCGAAAGTTTCGCGAAATTGGCGGCGGGAACATACTGAGTACTTAAGTCTAACGAAGTGAAACTATATCTCCTCATTCGGGATTTATCAAATTATTTATTCTAAAATTATCAAAAGCGGATTAATGCGATAACCTTTGAGTTGAATTTCATTTAATGTAGGAAATTACCCGTAAAGTATAGTTTAATCGCTGCAAGAATGTACGAGCTAGATTAATTAATTTGTTCGGCGATAGATGGAACTACAGTTCTGCTACAAGCAGCGCCATCTTTTCCCTAACAAAACTCGATTCCATTTCATCATTCCGTCCTCAGCCACAGGGTTGCCATATTGGCCTTTTTAAGGCCAAATTCTGGAAATTTGGCCTTTTTTAAAAGCCCTTGACCTTAGGAATTTTCATTTGGCCTTAAATTCATTTTTGGCCTTTTTTGGCTTTATTTTTCCTAACGACTTTTAGAACGATTCTTAATATATAATTTTATTATTTTTCTAATAAACTTTTGGTATGACACTTTTCAAATGGCCCCCAGTGAGCTATCAAACGAAGTAGTTCCACGATAAGAAAGGTTTTTGTTCCCTTAATTTAGACTGTATTAGTCAGAATGCCTCCAGCGGAAGCTATGTGACTATTATACATATTTATACATATGTCAATCTAGTGGGATTCCTTTTCATGAAGGATAGTCATTTTCTTATAACAAATAAGGGGGAAATGTGCGTTTTAATGAAATTTTCAAATTTGGCCTTTTTGGCCTTATTTTAAAGACGGCTTGGCCTTATTTTGCTATTTTAATCTGGCAACCCTGCTCAGCCATGTCAGAGGACGTTCGCTCTCGCAGCACGCTAAACTCGTCATCGACAGCTTTTGGCAACCAATTTTACTCATCTACACTTAATACAGACCCGGTGAAAGATGATTCTTCAATGAAGTGCACGGAAACCTGGATCACGAACTACAATAAGCAACCTAGATCTAATGGCCAGATCTGTCAGGAGATTTCTCGCAAAGAGGTAATTATTGATAAGAATCAGGACTTTGCTCAGAAATGCCGTAAGGCAATTAGAGAAATAATGATAAATGGCGGCAACGATGCGCTGATATCCAGCAGAACTAATGAGCTCCTATCTTACGAAGCAAAGATCGCCGAAAGTGAAGCGGCACTGATTACTATAGGACCTTGTCCTGTAATTAGCTGTACTAAGCACCATGAAGCAATTAAGGATGTTGAGATGCACGTAACGAGTCAGTTGGTGGACTCTTCTCCGCCTGATTTTCAGACAGTTTCCCCTAAACACTCCGAGAAAATTCGATCACTAAAACCTAAATCTCCTATCATAACAACAAACAGGTTCCAAAATCTTGCGGAATTAGAAGATAAAGAAAACCCTAAAATTGCTATCCCGGCTATTAACTTAAAATTAGATGATGACTATAATCTTACCCTACAGGAAATAAATAGGAAATTTCCTAATACCGAAAATTCGTACGACCGTGAAAATATCAGAATTCTTCCTCAAACTTTAGATGATAGGGAAAACATCATTAAATTCTTAAACGAAAATAATAAAGAATTTGTGACCTCTGAAGCACCAAAAAACGGACCCTTAAAAATTGTCGTAAAAGGCCTCCCCCCCAACCATGATAAAGAGAAAATTTCTCAAGAACTTGTGAAAAATAACTTCCAGGTACTTAGAATCCATCAACTCAGAAACTACAGACTTAAGAAACTGCACCCCATATTTTTAGTTGACCTAGCAAAAACCCTAATGTTAACGATATCTTCCAAATTTCAAAAATCGGCCTCCTAAAAGTTTTTATTCAACCATACCGGAAAAAGCAGAGAGCAACTATGTGCTTTAAATGCTCTGATTTTTATCATAGTGCCAAAAATTGCCATCGCAAACCCCGTTGTATAAAATGTAATGAGGAACACGAAACTAGAAATTGCCCAATAAAATCCATAATTGAAAAGCCAACCTGCATAAATTGTAAACAGACAGGACACCTCGCCTCATGGCTAGGATGCCCCAACTACCCGAAAACAAACACCAGAAAACCCCCCACGTATGCTTAAAAACTCAAATTGAACCTAAATCGCAATGAAAAACCCGCTGTAAATCCCAAACTCGCTCCTGACAATCAAGACTTAAATGACGAATTCTCTGACTTCGAGAGAAACTTCAACGCCCTGCAAATAATTAATAACGCGTTCAAAAGATTCCCCAACCTAGTACAAATTAGCGAACAAATTAAAGTTGCAAAAAATGATCTCGAAATTTTTAAATTTACTCTCCAAAATAACTAAAAATTAAACTCTAAAACCACTACTCGGATCGTCTCACCTCTCATCTTGAAAGCCTGCAGCCTCTTGGATCCTCCCATCGCATCGAAGCTCAACGCTGATTGGCCCTCACGACCAGCTATTTAACCAGACCTCTCCGAATAAACTAATTCCCTTTAAACAAGTTCTTAGGCCAATACTCACCTATGCCGCACCTACCTGGAGACCTGCTGCCCCATCCAACAGGAAAAAAGTCCAAATCCTACAAAATAAACTTCTCAGGATCATAGCTAATGCACCTTGGTTCATTCGCAACTCTGTCATCCACTCCGATCTCCAAATTGAATCTATTGAAGATCATATACAAAAACTCTCAAGGAAATTCTTCTCCGGAATCGTCGATCATCCCAACAATCTTATCGCAGATCAAACTGATTACACGGAATTCAACGGTCGGTACCGATACCCATATGCAACGACCAAATGGTCACTCCCCCTCAAACCACCTTAACGTCATTTTTTTCCCCTCGCTCATTGTTTTCACATCTGCTTCACTTTTGTTTTCTTCATTCCCTTTCGTGGAGTGCTCCCTTCCCCTCGTTTGTTCTTTTTGTTTTGTGTGTATGTCTTGTTTTTTTTGTCCAATTAAAATGTTCTGAGTCTTAGGCAATCAATGCTTGTTCAAATAGAGTAAAAGTGCATAGTACTGGGACTCAATCTGGCTATTTAATCTTTGTGTCTCTTCGGAGAGCGCCAGTTCTCGCCTGACTCTCAGTCAGGATGCATCTTGCACCAAATCCACGGCAGTCTATTCAAAGTCAAGCCCACTCCAGTTTTTTGCAAGATTGGAGATAAGCCCCCCACGGGGGCTAGGCGCTCCTAAACTTCGTCCTGTATAGAGCCAGAGAGCAGCACCGCAGCCAGTTACCATGTTCTCTCTCTGACTCCTCTGTTGGCCAATTATTGTTGTCGTTTAAGCCGCCCGATCTCCCGGTCGTAAGTACCATGACCCGACTAATTTCCCTCATGGCTCCATAATCCATACTCTTTAATCTCCAATCATTAATTGTTAATCTTAACCTGTAACATCTATCCCTAGTTAATCTAGCTCAGTTTTAACTATGACTTCATATAAATTATCATTAACTTTCTGTACATATATCTCTTTCCCCCCTTGTAATTTCTCCCTAGTGTTTTAATAAATGTTTTTGTATTTAATCTTGAAGTTTCCTCGTTTATTCTAGGTAGTACTTTTGTTTTAAGTTTTAACGTGTTAGAACCCTTAAAATCCCCTAGATATAAACCCGAACCACTTACCCCTTATAAGGTAACCCCTTCTGTGGACATTTTGTTCCTTGAACGGAATCCCACATTAATGTTCCCTTAATCCGACAGTTATTGCCACCAAAAAAAATGTCAATGTGGAAGTCAAAATTCTTGCTTGAAATAAAGAAGCATTACGCCACAGTTCACAGATTTTCGTGAATTATATTGTAATGTATTTTGGTCTTGGTATGTTTTGCTTGCTACGCACAAAGTATATCTGCTGTATACTTCGGATTTTGTCCAGCACACGTAATTATAACGCTTAAGTCTAACTTCCGGTTCGGTCACCAAGTATCCAATCTTCGTCAAGGTAATCAAGGATGCAGCAAGTTGTCAGTTTGAAAGAGCAAGATGGCTGTTAATGTCAATTTCCAAATCATCTTGATTGTTTGGGTGACCATATTGTTTTTTCCTTACGTGTGTATTAAGGGGGAGGGGAGCTCAAGCCGAAACAAATATCCAAAATCTGTACCGTAATTTGGACATTTATCGTTTGTAAACTATTTATGAATTATTATTTATGAATATTTATATAGATTTAGCACTCACGAACAGGTTGTAAAGCACATGAACGCCGGTGGGGAAGATTCATAATAGCTTAAAATATAAGTAAATAACAAAGAACATATATTATTATTAGAATAGCATAGAGTGAAATTAAGAGCAAAACACAAATAATACTAATTTAGAGTTAATTTAGTCAGGAATGGCTCTAGAGTTTGCCCGACAGGGGGGCACGGTCTCCCCGACAGGGGGCATGACCTGCTGTAAGGGGGGCGAGTGTAATGAAATTGGCCTCAAATTTGCACCAGATTATTATTTATCAACTACAGTTGAATACCCCGTACAAAAATTTTCCCCGACGGGATACAAAATTTTTCCCCGTTGGGAGGCCACAGCATCTCCGGACCCCCTTCTGGCGCCACCTCTGAATTTAGTATACAGGGTGATTCAAAAAACATGGTCAGACTTTAAGGGTAGGTCAGG
The DNA here is from genome assembly GCA_013235015.1 of Araneus ventricosus. Lineage (NCBI taxonomy): Eukaryota > Metazoa > Arthropoda > Arachnida > Araneae > Araneidae > Araneus > Araneus ventricosus. The sequence continues at coordinate 532,397 of BGPR01000427.1, read as the reverse complement.
CATACTATAAGCATCGAGAATCGCATAGGAACATGGATGCGCAAACGCCATCTGGAGGCAGCAGATCGCATTTAAAATAACACAGCGCCGTACAAAATGCCGATATCTTTCTGAATCTTAATAGTATTGAACTGGAATTTTTATATAAGTTGCGCCATATGGCTCTGAAGTTTTGAAAGAAAAATTACGCTACCTTTCGTGCATGAGCAGTAAAAAATATTTACTACAAATGCTAATATCTCCTTTACTATTCACCATAATTACATGAAATTTTGACGCAATGCGTCTCTAATATATTGTCACGTAGTTTCATACAATTCTATAAGAAAACCTCTTTAAGTTATAAGAAAAAACATGCTGAAAACTTTTGAATTTTTTAAAGAAACCTTAATATCTGACCGATTATTCGTGCTATTTTTACGAAAGTGAATGCAAATATTGCGCACATCACATTAAAGAATTGATGAAAGTTGCAAACTTAAAAGTGTTAAGGTGTGCTGTGCTTAAAAGTGTTAAGGTTAACTACTAGTGCGCTCACCTTCACCATTTTTTTTTCAGCACGTGTGTTTAGATACTACAAGAATCTAAAGAGATGCCAAATTCACGCACATAATTACACGTGACTTTTCGTGTTGTTAAGCTGTTTTCCCAGAAGGCTTTTTTGTTTTCACATTTCATCACAGTTTTCTCAACATTGTTTTTTCAAGCTACAGTTATAAACAGAATTTGATTTTATCAATAAATGAATATTGAAACGGAGTTTCTTACCCGTCAGCACACGCGCCCCTTTCTGCTAAGTTAGTACACGCGCGGGAGAAATTTTACCCCATTCTTGTTCGTTGCATGATAAGCTTGCGATATATGATTAGGCTAAAATAAAGCTATAATACTAAATTATGAACAAATCTGAAAAATTAAAAGAATTTAACGCGATATTTTTTGAAATTTATTACCAAAATTCGAATTATAGTTGAAATACATTTTTGATGAAAAATGTACACATGAAAGTTTCGACTGACGAATTTTGCTCTAAAATATATAAAACCTCCACAACTGACTTTTTTAAAGTACACAAAATAGGTGTATCAATATTTAGAAACTCAAATTTGATATTCTTTGTATTGAAACTTTTTGAGTAAACGACGTCTAAAATTTCTACAAAATTAATCGATATAATTCTACGAATTATTACATAATATATGTACTATTTTTTGATAAAAAAATAAATCCTAGCCCCATTTTAGTCATTCCATCCGCTTATCGTTTGAAAAATGTTCACAAAATATGATAACATGACTTTTACAGATTAGTTTATTGCACTCGGAACAGGACACTGATCTGCCTTTCTGTCATCTTTTCTGGAACACATATCGCAATGTTCGGATCCTCTTTTGGAACTTTTTTCTTGTTGAAGGTGTTCTTGTTCTCCGGCTAGTCTCTTCACACCAGTTCAAAATCCTTTTTACTTTCTCGTATGCGAAGTATACAAAGAGAAAGTATTGTAATCTTCAAAAAATTCGAACTCGAGTTTTTGACGAATCTCCACGTTTTAGACCTCCCTGAGTCCGAAAAACACAATTTTGGAATTATGTCTGTCTGTCTGTGAAAATTATTAGAGCTACGGGGATGAAATTTGGTATGTGATCTTTACACATAATTTGTAGGTTTCTATCACATTTTGGACAAAATCCGTCTACGGGAAGTCTGCCTGTCTGTTTGTACGCGGTCATGCGAACACTATAACTCAAAAATTTGAATAGCTAGATGGATAAAATTTGGTACACAGTTTTATCATCATGAATGTAGGTACGTATAAAATTTTGGACCAAATCCGTCAAAAGGTTGACTGTCTGTCGGTCTTTATAATTTACTTCTGAAAAGAATCCGTTATCTCCACACGCATGCGTACTAGAAGCAATCTTCTGTGCACGCGAAAGCGAATTACATCAGTTTGTCCTTGAGCCGGTAAGAGCGGAAAATCGGTACGCATCTCTTTGAATTTGATTCCTTACCTAGATATTTTTCAATCCCTATAATGAAAAACCTTCTGATAGTCATTGGATTGTGGGTAACAGTAGATTCGAATTTTTTTAGCCACGCGGGGGAAGGGGAAACGGCACCTTTTGGGGGGGAAGTATACGAGAAAGTTTAGGGGAGAGCACTCCCGCTGGTTTGCGTTCGTAAGCGCTGATTTCGTCTTCCCGCTTCGTCTCTTAAAGCTAGACTAAAATGAAACGCGAGCACAAGCGCGGGGTAAAATTCCTCCCATCTAGCATTGTTGCAGTAATAAAACCCGATTTTCAGAAACTTCTCACTTTGTGTTCATGGCCTTGACAAGTACCAGATGTATAAGAACGGTGAATTATGAATAACCACTTTTTTTTTTAATACAAAACAATGCAGCTGACACGCGGGTTAACAGATAAAATCATCTGCCGATTTGAATCAGTTTATTCTACGCAATGGTTCGAAATGACGTCTTAAGATTTGATATCTTGTCGATTTAATCTCAGATCACTTATCAAATTTAAAGCATTTATAATTGTGAAGTCATCAATTTTGAAATCACTGTAGCAGACAGATTCAAGGCAAAAAAAGATTTTCATTAGATAAGAAATAAACAGTTTGATCGCCTTATCGATGTTTTTATCATAAAAATCTTATACTAATTTTTGTTGTGCTTATTACACACATAGAAACTGTTGGAAAATTAATTATATTCTAATTAAAAAGTGTAAGTGAAACAATTTCACTTACCTCATTTCTCGGTAGAATGCGAAGTGCATCTGCATAGCAGATTCAAGTCATCTAAAATAAAAGGCATATTATTTGATCCATTTTTGAACACTGAGTGGAAACCCGAGCACTGCCTTTTGAGAGATAATGAAATTTATTAAGCGAAGCACATCACGGCACATACACACGAAAGGAACAGAATACAGAATACAATACAGAGTTACAAGGAAGTTCAAGTAGAGGTATGAGTTCAGAGTTCAGACCGGAGTTTAAGCGATGCCATCTGTTGGTGTACAGAAGAGTGGTTATAGTTTCTTATTCTGTAAAAACACATATATGCAACAGAAACTACCATAATCAGATGTAGAAGGTTATCACTTGAAACATCATCTTAACGTGCCTCAAAAATGTTATCAAAATGTCTCTGATGGATGAGATGATTCTGCAATATAGTTGTTGCATCATAAAGCTTCTAAAAACTTATATCGATCTTATCTTCAGTGTCATGGGAATATTTTGACATTCTTTACAGTAAAACTTCGATTAACCGTCAGTTTCTGTTATTCGCCATCGTCTAAATAGTAAAAAGTAACTTAGGTTTATAATATTAGAATATATTTCTGTGCATTACTACTCTTATATTGAAGTTTTTATTCATCGTTTTGCAAAATTAAATAAAACATTAAGTATTATTCACTTTTAAAGGATTTATTTTCGTCCCAAGTCGGCAGTGAAATCACGTTACTATACATATGTATTAAGAGATTTCTGTTATCCGTCTATTCGGTTATTCGTCACAGCCCTGGTCCGGACAGTGACGGTTAATCGAAGTCTTACTTTACTTAAAATTCTTCGAACTAAAGTTTCACAAAAGGAATATTTTTCTATTTGAAGTAAACGCAAAATTCACTCAAGGAAAGTTTCACATTAGGAATAATTTCCTATTAGAAGTTAACATAACATTCATCCAGGAAAGTTACGTTTTAAGAAAAACTTCCAGTCAGAAGTAAACATTTGCGCTCATTTTGATAAAAACAAATTATCTGAATTTTACACTTAATTTTATGAATTTTCATCTAAAAAATTGGGGTGGGCTGTGCCCAAGATACATCTGTAAATATGGTCTGAATAGATAAGCAAAGATCTGTAGATACATTTACCCGGGAATTTATTCACTAATAAGAATAGTTTGCAGACATACTTATAGCGAACATTTAAAGATACGTTTACCCGTAAATTTATTTATTCACTAATAAAATCAAAGCGCTGATGTAGCCTTGTCTCCGTGGATACGTAAACAACCAATTAACCCAGGAATGAATTCATTAATCCTTTAACTGAGGGTACTTTCTTATATAGCAAGTGATTTATAATCCAAACTCGCAGTTAAAGGTTAAACCCGCAGTTAAAATTAATTTGCTAATGCAGTCAGTTTTTTTGTTTGCGTTCTCCTTAGGTTTCTGGTTTCTTGCCTACGGTTATCGTTGGTTTCGGTTTTCGTCTATTTTTTTTCCGCGAAAAATTTGTTTTGGTTTTCGTAGTTTGCCTCGGATTTTGTCGGCGTGCCCACGTTACCTCTCTGCTAATTTTACGAAAATAAACAATGAAATTGAAAGTTCGGACAAGTCTGTTGCCGAATCCAGAGATTGCGTAGACGCATCCCTCAACAAGTCTTCAAGCGTGATGAAATTCGCCTCATTTGAAAAAAAATACCAAAGAAGGGCTTTCATTACACAGGAGGAAAAGGAACAGCCAGAACATAAACCTTATCACAAAACAGTCCAACTCTTTTGTTGCTAGTGGTGATTGTAAAGTGAAGCCCTTACTGGCGCACCATTCAGAAACTCCTGCATTACAATCTTACATTCATTTTGTATTAATTCCTTATTGTTTTTAGTATAAAACACTATATTTATTCTCTACAAAATATGTTTTCATATCTATTTTGGAGTGTCTAGAACGAATTAATGGATTTACATTGATTCATATGTAAATAATTGTCTCGGTTTTCGTCGGCTCCGGATTTCGCCGATTGATTTTGAACGGATTATAGACGAAAGCCGAGAAATCACTGTATGCAATTATTCTTCCTTATGTTGGGTAATTTTGATAATTGTTTCTGCTAGGAAATCAGCTATCACACTGTTTTTTGTGCACCTACAGCACCAGATCATCATATTACTAGCATGATAATCGTGCATTTATAAGTGGCTTTTGAGAATTTGGAGTGGATAAAATAATGCTTACAGAGTTTTCATGTCTTCAGTTTTATAATTTGGTATAAGAATATTATTCCTTGGGATTATTTCAAAACTATTGAGCAAGAATTAAGAGCATACAACGGGTATGCACAACCTTCTTCCGGTTATCTCGTCTCTAGACGTAATGCATTACGCATGCCCCGAGTCAATCTCAAATGCTATTTTCTTTATAGGACATCGGTATCTATATATTTAAAATAATTAGCAAAACCAGAGGACCAGTCCCCCACCCCAAACTACTGGACAAATTACGACAATTTTTATGTCATATGAAAGCTTATGAGGTCTAGATATGTCATCAGTGGTCACCTGCTCCCCTCCCTCCATTTTAGAGGTAAATCGAAAAAACACAACTCCACTGCACATTCTCTATGAGGAAAAACCTTGATAGAGTCCTCCAGCTCCCAGGACCAAGTTCGACATTTTTTTCATATGGAAGCTTATGACGCCTATATATGTCATCAATGGTCGCCTGACACCCACCACTATCCATTTTCGAGATATATCGCAAAATATAACTTTCCCTCGGCCTCTACAACCGCTAATTCGCCAATTTGTTTTGCCAAGTTGCAAGCACAACCACAGGCTATTAATATTAAGAGGAAAGAGCTGGTCGCCAAAGACGGCTAGTTTGCTGTAATGGCAGAAAAAGGAAAAAGCTAAATTTATAATGAATTGTAATCCCAACGAGGAGCACCGGGTATATAAGTGAGTTTTCGCTTCCCTTCTGGGTACATAAATAGTGTGGGGTTGAGTTACCTCCATCTCCATGACGGCTCCACTTTCAGTTTCCGATTTCTGTCGTGACGACCTTCATTCAAATCACCTCAGTCGCTTAGGCGGGGGTAGCTGTGGTTATAATGAATTAAAGGAATCAAAGAATAAACTACTCTAAGCGGATATTGGAATGAAATCAAAGATAAAGTGCTCAGTCATTTTTTGAAACAGAATTAGAATTTTTGATTTTGTGAGTCTGATTTCTTTAACCTTGTTTCGAATTACTGATGATTTAATTTATAGTTATCGTTTAAGGAGAATTTATCTTTGTTTTTAAATTTACCAACGCATTCAGTTTTCCTGAACAAATTAACAAAATCTTCAATTAATCTAAGTGTACTTACCACGTACAGGGTGGTCATAAAGTATTGGACCCATTTCAAAAATTAAATAAAAAAAACTCTATAATGTAGCAACGTTTTTATTTAATGAGAGAGTAAGTTCAAAAAGTTTTTTTCAGGTAGGTAACGCGCTTTTACGTTGCTTTAAATCTGTGCAACCCAACACAAGTGTCAAAATGGCTACCGTGCAGCAGAAGGCACGTCTCTGGTTCCACGAAAGCAAATCAATTGTAACAGTTCAAAGAATTATTCGGTTAGAGTATCGAAATTATCGGTCTCCAAGTAAGAACTTCCTCAAAGTTAAAGGGAACAGGAAATGTGTATCTGAGGGGTCATGCACTACCTCATCGTAAACCAGAGGGGTGGTTGCATGTGGCTGGTATTGTTCTATATATTCAAGAACCATTCCAAGTTTGATGAACAAAGTTTATTTGATAACAAACACATAAATGGACGGAAGGCGATAAACATAAACACTTGACTCAGTTAGTAACACACAAATTGTAATGACACATTAAAAATTAGCGTTCTCACATCGAGTTGCATGACTCATTACTTTACATTCACATATTCACTAATGGAGCAACAAGATTTGAACTCTTTTACTCTGAGCCACATACTACAATGACGCAACAAGTTGAACTGTGCTCGTTCCTTGAGTTACCAGGATTTTGCCAATATTCTCGCAATAGCGCCATCTATAGTACAGTGCCACATATGGCAACTCATTAGATCACAACAGCATCAGTGAGGGAGACTTTCATTCATTAATTGTCTGCAGGTGATGGGGTTTTGGTTTGCCTGGAGAGGCACGGGAATGACCTACCAAAATGGATGAAGTGAAAATGGAATGATGTGGAGTGCCACCACGCCATTTACTTGGAACGGAGTCATCGTGAGTGCCCAAAGAACCCTTCCGCTGCTTTATCAGTGTAGCCAGTATTGCTCTTGCTATGCTGTCTGAAAACCAGGATAGTTTTTCAGCAATTTGCTTAATTAATTGAATTTAAATTATTTCAGGTGTTTCTCGCCATTTTGGAGCTTATCGATATTACAAGTTGTTTTATTCTTCAGTGTAATGAAAAAAAGAACAAAAGGAGATTCGAAACTCTAGCACGCAACATCGTGGCCTGATTATGTTCTGACTAGTCTATCTTTATAATGTTTTAAAAATGTACTCTTATTTTTATTGAAACGCTAAAGTTCGCAAAAGATGTATTTAATATCGTCGCAACGGGTGCGTGTATGAAGGCAGTAACTAAACCAATGAAAAGTATTGCTGTGTAATATATTTAAAAATGTTTTTAAAATTTATTAATATTGGAGGGAAAAAATTATACGTATCATAGTTTTTGAGGGAAAACGTTAGAATTTCGATTCATTTTTAATTAAAAATCTAATAAAATTTTGAAAACCCCGTTTTAAAAGACCACCTAATACCCTTGTAGTAACTAACTGCTAAATTTGATACCTCTAGGTCCAACGGCCTACCCTGTAGGAACGTTTCGAACGATTTTCACATCATGTATAAGCATATCGCATTACGCAATGCACAGATAGTGTTCAGCCTATAAACATTAACATGTTAAAAGATCCTCTAACAGCTCAAAAATAAAATTATGTAACAATCTTATCTGAAGACACACAGATTGTTGCCCCTGTTCCGTTAGGTCACTTTTCTCGGAAGTCTCTTTTTATTGAGAAATGTTTGAAGATACATTAGGGTGGATCGAAATTTTTTTTTTCAGAATTTCAAAACATACCTATGCGGAAAAGATGATCTATGGCTTGGAGATTAAGAGAAAAATAATAAAAAAAAATTTAAATTCCAAATTTAATACTACCGAAAGGGGGTTGAATTTTCGAAAAAAATGGAAAAATACTGAATTTTGATTATTGATTATACGATTTTAGATTCGAAATAATTGTTTTTTTTGCAATATAAATAACCAAAAGTGATGATTAACGAGTAGAGTGTAGTATAATGTACATTGCAACATTTTATGACTCAGCTCCTCCTCCCCACACCGTCAAATCAGTCCGGTTAAATAACTAGAGCAGTAGGCAATCCCATCTTTTTTCTGTCTCCTGCTTTATCCTTCCACCCCTTCATAAGTCGGAAGTGGTACTTCATGGAATCTACCCCACAGTCACACCTGTAGTGACAAAAGTTTTAACTGCAGTTAGAACATTGGACCGATTTGGTATTTCCAACCGAGCAGGCGCTGCCATCGTGTCAGCTGCGCTTCAAGATATGGGGATTATCTCAGAAAGCAATGGTTTGATCGTTGTTGACAGAAATAAAATTCGGCGTGGGAGAACAAAAGCAAGAACCACTCTATTGTCTCAGGTCATAAAAGATTATGACCATGACCAGTTTGGTCTATCCTTCGATGGGCGAAAAGACAGGACTCTATCAATGAAAGACAACAGAAGAAAAGTCATAATAGAAGAATACATAAGCTTGGTAAAAGAACCTGGCTCTGAGTACATCGGCCACGTGTCTGTAAATTTCGGGAGAGCAAAAATTATTGTTAATAACATATATAGTTTTTTTTGTCATGCGTTGACAATGACATAGATGTAACGAAGTTGGTTGCGACGGGACATCTGTCAACACAGGTGTCAAAGGAAGTATTATACGTAACATGGAACAGATTCTGAATCATCCGCTACAATGGTTTGTGTGCCAGTTACACGCCAACGAGCTTCCACTGCGTCATCTTTTCCTTCACGTGGATAGAACCACAACTGGGCCCAGAAGCCTGACTGGCGAAATAAGAAAATCGTCGGCCGGATGCGAGAAGGTATCTGTAGTTTCATCCTCGCTAATAGAAAACACGCTACGTGAAGTGACTAACAAGAAAGACTTACGTACTGATCAACTACACTTAATGGAAATTTGTGAAGTCATAAACTGCTGACATTGCAGAGAAAGTCTGTCGAAGATGAATCCTGGAAAAGTTTGCCACTTAAGGTGGCTTAGAATCGCGAACAGAATTTTCAGGTTCAATGTAGCTCACGAAAATTCATCCGAGGCTTTGTCGACATTAACGACATTCATCGCAAAAGTCTATGCGTCTATGTGGTTCAAGATCAAAACGAAACCATAATTAATCTATGAAGCACAGCATTTGCATCAATCAATCGTTCTATCGCGTTATTTCTCGAATGATTTGAAGGATGTAATAGACCCTGTTATTAAAAGAAACTGATTTTTTGGCCATCCAGAAAATGTCCTGATATCAATGCTAGCTGACGACAGAAATCACATAAGGGAATTAGCCCTTCGAAGAATTCTGAAAGAACGCAAAGTCATTGCCTACTGCTCTAGTTGTTTAACCGGACTGATTTGACCGTGTGGGGAGGGGGAGCTGAGTCATAAAATGTTACAATGTACATTATACTACTCACTACTCGTTAATCATCACTTTTGGTTATTTATATTGCAAAAAAACAATTATTTCGAATCTAAAATCGTATAATCAATAATAAAAATTAATTATTTTTCCATTTTTTTTTGAAAATTCAACCCCCTTTCGGTAGTATTAAATTTAGAATTTAAAATTTTTTTATTATTTTTCTCTTAATCTCCATACCATAGCACGTCTTTTCCGCATAGGTAGGTTTTGATTAATAATAAATTTTTTTCTCCATAGAAGAGCGATCCACCCTAAGATACATGCTTTAATAATGTATTTGGTCATCAGTTATCTTCTTAATGGCTTTGTTTTAACGCTTAATAAAAATGGAAAGTAACAAAATACAAGTATTTTTTAAAAAAATTTCTATTTATAAAGCTATGATATGCAAATATTGCCAGTTTTTGCCTTTAATTGACCACTTAAAAATTGAGTCAAGATTGTTATGCGGTTTCAACCGTTACGGCGCAAAGTTGTTTACTTTTTTACCGTGTCAAGTTTGCTTTCACACTTGACGATTCGCGTCATCAGTATATGAGTGAGGTTACTCATTTCTTAGATGTTTCGGTATGGATCGGAAGCAATATGATATTGCACCTATAAATCAAAAGAAACGAGACAATAATCGCCTCACTTTTGGAAGAACAACGCGCAGATGAATGTCCGAATGGTTGTAGCATCTTTTGATGAATTCCACAACCGAATGAAAAATTATACTCTGAGGCAAAATACGAAAATTTGGAACTGCATTCAACCGACAAAAATGGTAGCTGTGACTCTGAAGTAACTGTGTTGCCCGTTAAATCATACGTAGGGGTGAAACGTCCTCTCTCTGCTGTGAGGCAAACGTTTGGAGAGGGAATGCCAGCTCAGGTGATGAAAATGCGAAGTAGAGGAAAAAATTTCATCGGTAGATAAGTTTAATAGAGAGATATTCGTGAAAGAGATAAGCTTTCTTACAAGAAATTATTGGCAATACTAATGAATAGATATCTCTATCAGATTGCTATGAATAGCAGATGATACTAATATTTATAAGAGTAAAACGATAAGATAGTGCATCTATCCTCGTCATGTAACCGCGGTTCAAAATGACGAGGTCCGTCCTAAAGTAGCTCTCGTGTTGCTTCAAAACGGGACGTTAATGTAACTAAACAAAATCGCAAGTAACTGACACTTATTTTTAAATCTCAATCGTTTGTGTTTAAACGTCAAGTGTTATAGGACCTTTTGACGACGAAAAAGCAATATCGGAAGTGTGACTGTTTATTACTTAGCAAAAACTTATAGATTTTGTTTTTAATACAATTACATAAGATAAGTTCCTCTCTAGATATGGATTTTAAAGTCAGTGTAATAATTTTAAGCATTGCAAATGTATATATTAATAATATATTACGTAAATCGATTATACATAAGTTGTGGAACATGGATTTCATTTGCGCGCAGGATTTAAAAAAACTAAGCAACCCATTGCAAACAAATGTTATGAAAATTCCCTTCGAAATATCGCAGCTTTACAATCATTTAACATGGTAAATAACCAGATATGCTTTAATTACTTTTTATGGCGTTAAAATAGTATACCTTTTTCTTGAAAATTATATGTAAGATACCACGCACTGAAAAAAAATATAACGCTGTGCTTTGATTTTGCATGTTTTTTCATTGTGTTTGTATAAACATAGCAGGGAAATTTTTGTGTGTTTGATGAACAATATTTTAAAATTCCTGTGTGTAAGTTTTTAAAGTATAAATCACTCACCAAACATCTCTTTATATTGAGATGGGTTTTGACTGCATCTTCTCAGCTATTTAAAGTACACTCATGTGCAATACTATGATATATTCTGAATGATTTAAATTTTCAAATAAAATCATAAAAAAATTGGAAACTTTAATGGTCTTATTTCTCCATAATGAGTTCAAAATACTGAAGAATTCTGTAAGACCGTCGGAATTACTTATAACAGGTATCAAGTTTCTTGAAATTGCAACTTCCGAAATAAAACATATGTTGTTATCTTAGAATTCAGTCATGATTATTCGACAATGCTATCCAGATTTTTATTAACTTACATGAAATAGTATGTAATTCGTTTCCAATACCTTACACATGGCCGTCTTATCCAAAGGGCAAATTAGGCAGAAGAACAGGGCGCTATTGATCCAAGGGAGTAATAAAAACTTTCTATACTGATTTTGAAAAAAAAAACATATTTAATTGTAATTTTAAATATGTTATACAATTTTATATGTTATAATATGGTATAGAACCTAGTTAATAAAATAACCTAGGAGAATATAATGTTATTATAACATTATAATTCTCCTGAATTATTTTTTAGCTACGTATTTTGTTTGGGCCATAACACTCAGTTTACTAGTTAGAGTGCTGATGGAGCAGCAAATTACTCTAGACGAGAACTCTGAAATATTTTAAGACGGCCCTTATCTTACACAATATAAAAATTCATAAAATTCCTTAGCATTGGCATATTTCGAAATAAAATAAAATAGCTAAATTTTAAATAGGAAAAAATAACGAAAACATAAAAAAAATTACACAGCCTACACTCAAATTAAATGACAGTGCGTTCTATAATAACAATGAAATCATTTAAAAATGACAAAGACAATCGTAAAATTAAATTTTGAAGCACTCTATAAAAATAATGGAATCATCAAGTTACTGCAGAAGCTCCGAGAAGGCAAAAAGAACAAGTGACCTTGCGAAGGTGACGGACGGCAGGCGAAGGAAATTCGCGCAGTGTCAAAGCGACAGCATAAATACATTACTTCAAACCTCAATAAACGGACTCAAACCGCGTTTGGCTAGTGTGAAAGCTCCCACTCATTTCTTCAGTTTACCACCAAGAGGCGGCCGAATGAATTTTTGCTGTAACGGTTGGAACCGCATAATGGGAAAAGGGCCTTATTCTTCAGAGTAGAGGCGCAAAACAATAACGAACCAAACTACCCATCAGACGCAAATTTTTAAGAATATCGTGTTTGCACTATTTAAAAGAAGAATAAATTTTGTTAGAATTTATTGAACTGCGAGCAAGTAGACAGCGTTCAGCACTGATCTGACGAAAGTATTAACCAATGTTTCCAAACAACTAAAAAGACCTGTCATCAAAACTGTGTTGTAACACCTCTGAGTGGACAAGATAAAAAAATAGCAAAAACAAAACATAACCGTTAACTCGCTGAGAGAGCCAGAACTGAAAAAGAATACGTATCAAAAAAATACTTTTTTTTTGTTTGTCGGAGCCAGGAAATCGAATCATCCATCCAAGGTCGTTCCTGCGTGCTTCTTCTAGTAGCCCGAAAAATAAGAACCAAGAACAAGAGTGGATCGGATGTTGTTCAGTGATACCTTCTACACGAGTTCATCAAGTATCTTATGTAATAATTGTTCAAGTTCATTGCATAAATTCCTCGGTTAGCAGGAAAGGTTTTCTGAAATATTGTTGTATCTAGTTGCATAAGAGAGGGGGAAATTAGGGGATTTCTGAAGTCTGGACAGCGCAGAATGTGCACCTAAATATTCTCTCAAGACCTAGTGGCTTTGGAGGTAAGGTAGTTTTTTTTTCTGTGCTTGAGAAATTGCGGAGAATTGATATTTCCTATTACTGCTTTTTTAAAAAGTACTAACATATTTTCGTACTATTTAATGTTTTTTTCAATAAATTTTAATCATTTTAAAAATATTAGACTGCATTTTTAATGCAAAAATTTCGATAAAGTTAAAAATATATTGACTCTGAATATGTTCAATACTTTTATTTTTGCATGCTGAAGTAAATTTAACTGAATATTGACATCTATGTTTTAAATTACATTTTTGTAAATTAATTTAATAAAGAAATAATTTATTTATTTAATTAATATTGTTTGTAAAATATAATTAATTGCATTTAAATGTTGGGAAATGTGTTGGTATTAGTATACCAGAATAAACGTCGTCAAAAATCTGGAATGTATTAAATATTTCTTAAACAGTAAGAATTGTCATATTTGTTCTGTAATTTGAGTCATCGCAGTAAAAGTTGGATTTTATTACAGCAAGGTGCAAGTAATTCAATTGAAATAAGTTAAAATATGCTAATGTGTTCATGATTTCAGTGGAGCGTCTTGTAAAGATATAAAAGTAATAAATATGCTTGAAAAATGAATTAGATATGCATAAACTGTATTTATAGTTTTTCATATTCGAAAAACATCTGCTCGACTGAGACTGCTGAGTGACAGACTCGCATAATAAACTATATGAGTCTATTTTTTTGGAACTTAAATGGATGTTTACTTTTTGTTTCCGGAAAATTCGGAATGAAACACAAATTAATTTTATTTTGAGATCCTTATGAAATACATATTGATATAGTAATAATTAGAAACCTTATAATTTCTTCTCTCTATCATGCAGAAATTTTTCTACTTTTTCACTCTCATTCCATCGATAAAAATTATCATTATTACATGAAATGGGAAACACTTAAATACTTTCATTTCACTTTTATGCGGGACGAAGATTTTCAACGTTACGGAGTTATTTTCCCGATATATTTACTTTCTCGTATACGAAGTGGGTATAAAGAGAAAGTATCGTTAAAAAATTCGAATTCAAGATTTAGATGAATCTCCACGTTTTAGATCTCCCCGAGCCCGAAAAACACAATTTTGGAATTACGTCTGTCTGTCTGTGTATCTGTCCACTTTCATGTGAACACGATAACTCAAAAACTTAAATATCTAGGTGGAAAAGATTTAGAATCACAGTTTTATCAACAGGAATGTAAGTCCGTGTCAAATTTTGGGCCAAATCCATCAAAGGGTTGACTGTCTGTCGGTCTGTATAATCGCATACTTCTGAATAGGGTTTATGATTTCCCGGTCATTTTTCCTCGCCGGTAATTTCCGGGAAATCCCTTTTACATAACTCTTATTCCTGGGAATGCATCAAAATTTTTAAAAATCTAAAAATTAGTTATTTTTAATTGATATCAATAATATTTACACAAAATAAAGATATGCATAAAAACCTAAATTTATACTCCTTTAACATTGAGCCAAAATATACAAATAAAATTTATTAATTATTCATTTTTAAAGGATGATTTAAGAAAACATAAGAAATCTATGCTTTTATCATTCAGCCTAGTTCTTAGCTTTGTTATGAACAACCCGGCAGCAGAAAACGCCCTCTCAGCTTCAACTGATGTTGGAGGAATTGTTTTCAAAGCCTCACTCAGTTTTATAATATTTGATGATATATTAATCTGTTGGGTCAAATAACTGAAATTCTTGCTTCACTATTTTACTGGAGCTAAAACTCTTCCTAGTTGAACAACGTAGGATCTTTTCCTTTAAGTGGATCGCTTTTTCTAATTTTTACTTTCTCGTATACGAAGTATACAAAGAGAAAGTATTGTAATCGTCAAAAAATTCAAACTCGAGATTTTGACGAGTCTGTGAATACGATAACTCGAAAACTATTAGAGCTACGGAGATGAACGTTGGTATGTGATCTTTACACATATTTTGTAGGTTTCTATCAAATTTTGGACAAAATCCGTCTACGGGAAGTCTGCCTGTCTGTCTGTCCGCGGTCATGCGAACACTATAACTCAAAAACTTGAATAGCTAGATGGATAAAATTTGGTACACAGTTTTATCATCATGAATGTAGGTCCGTATAAAATTTTGGGCCAAATCCGTCAAAGGGTTGACTGTCTGTCGGTCTGTATAATTTACTTTTGAAAAGAATCCGTTGTCTCTACGCGCATGCGTAGTGGAAGCAATCCTCTGTGCTCGCGAAAGCTATGGAGCGATTTATGTCAGTTTGTCCTTGAGCCGGTAAGAGCGGAAAATCGGTACGCATCTCTTTGAATTTGATTCTTTATCTAGATATTTTTCAATCGCTATAATGAAAAACCTTCTGATAGTCATTGGATTCTGGGTAACAGTAGGTTCGAATTTTTTTAGCCACGTGGGAGAAGGGGAAACGGCAACTTTTTGGGGAAGTATACGAGAAAGTTTAGGGGAGAACACTCCCGCTGGTTCTAACGATAAAGATTTCTCTTCATATTTCCGCGCTCTCTTCTGAGTGCGAAGAGTGGGACAGAGATTTTTCTTCCTCTCAAAAAAGGCTTGACATAATTATTTTAGATGGTTGTATCAAAAGGTTTTTATTTGGTAAACATGAAAGATCAATAGTACCTGCAGCAACATCATACTCTCTCCCAAAAATTTAGATATTGCACATTAATCCAACTAAACTAACATTGCGCCTCTCACTAACTCTTTGGACCGGAGAACATTTCATATTCTTAACAAATTATCAGTTTTGTTGGTTCAACTCTCCTATAATGAAAACAAATATACCTTCGGCAGTTAGCAAAATGTCGTTTCGAATGCACAGCTTTTCTAGTCCAATTTTTACTGGCTTCAAGCCTTCCACAATTGCAGTCAGAATTTCAAATTCTACATTAGAAAAAAATTTTTGTTCTTTAATATAAATTAATGATTTTGAAATTGCTGATTTTAATTCTAAAAATCTTTCAAGCATTCCAACAAACTATTCTAGCATGTTTAGGTGTCTACAGTAGGTGTCTAACCAAACCGTCTTTTCAAAGCCAAACTCTGCTTTAACATAATTTTGTAAAATATCATTCTTGAGAGGTGATTTTCTGAATAAAGTTTCAATTTTTTGTTCCAGGGAATGCAAAAAGTATGAAAATTTTCCCAGGGGTTCCGGGGAAGAAACCCTACTTCTGAACACGCGCCTTCGTGACCTTCGAAACACGCGCTATTACTAACACTTTCCTTTCGACTTAGGCGCGCGCCAAAATAAACTCGAGGATAATCATTGCATTCTGGGATACAGTAGATTCGAATGTTTTATCCACGCGCGGACAGAAAAGGTTGCCATAATTGCCAAGTGTTGATACGGGGAAATAATTTAGGTGCTAAATAAATAAAACATGAAAAAAGTGGGTACGTAATATAGCTTATTTTACTTTCATAAAAAAATCTATTAAGTTTAGCAATCTTCTAAAATGTGATCACGTAGAATAATAAAAGAATAGACGCAAGGCTAATCCTTTTTAACAGTGTCATACTTTAAAGCTAATTTTAATTTCTTAAATATATCATTTTCTTCTTTCACATAATTATAAAATTGGGCGCAAGTCATTTTAAAATTATAATGACGCAGAGTTTAGGAAGAAAACTTTACAGAAACGGGAAAAATAGTAATATGGAACTGAGTAGTGAAATACAGTGACAGTCCCGTACATACGGGACGTATGGCAGCCCTAGTTGGAGGGAATATGACACCTTTTTGGGAAGTATACGTTAAAGTTTAGGGGAGACCACTCCCACTGGTTTATAAATAGGAATATCAGTTGAACTTTGTTCTTCCATTATACTTCATTTCAACTAACTTGGCAATTTTTTTTAAAAAAAAAATCTTCTTACTGTAATGACACATTTCCGCGGAAACGCGGATTTCCGCTTTTTCGGCATCGAATTTAATCATTCTTGGGATCGATGCAAATCTGCATTAAAATTTTTGTTAATGTGTTGGGG
>BGPR01000427.1:466042-515254 GCA_013235015.1 Araneus ventricosus | reverse complement strand
AGTTTATTTAAACTTCAGACGTATTTAGATTAACCCAGGTAAAAAGAATATTCAATGATTAAATGGTTATAAATTCCTTCATGGCCATGGCGGAAAATCTTACACCCAAGCGGGCGTCTTGCTAGGGAAAAATTATATTGTGAAAGAGGAAGTTTCAACATCGCAGCGAGCTTAAATAGTACCGAAACGGGAAAAGTCCCGAATTTGAGGCTCTAGAACAATGCGAGTCTAAGTTAAAGTAGAAGTGCTTTTATCATAAGATTGAAGTAGAAGTAATTCGTTCTTAATTAAAAAAAGGATTTATTTTAAATGGGAACATTTCGAAGTCATAACATACATATATATGAATATATTACGGGATGAACACCAGAAATTGATATTCTGTGCAATATAAAGCTATATTTGAAAAGAATATTTTTAATTTTATGACGTTTTTCCTATAGTCTAAAGACGCATAGTAACACGCATTACGTCATTCACAGGCACTGTGGCGGTTGGTTGTTTTTTATGAGCTGTCAACTTCAATTGTCACATACTATAGAAGGTATAAGTGATATCGAAAACTCCATTGTTGCCAATACTCAATCTTAAGTTAGAATAAGAGATCGGTTTGAGAGTTAAAGTTAAAATAAGAGATGATTTGGGACTTAATAACCAACTTACCTTACTAAAATTATGTTTAAATTAAGATCGTGATTTTGAGTTTACGTGATTTTGAATTTATTAATAAAATAAATATACATCTTACAGCCCTAACCTTATATATCATTGAAGTAAACTTACTTACATATTAGTTTGTTTAGATTTATAATTATTTATTAAGTCTGGATGAATTGCATCTTAATATAAAATTGTAGTCGCTCTTGTGACATTAACTGTTACTGACTGTGTCTGGCGGCCGAGGCAGCGCCCTCTGGAGGAGTTGTGAACATCTAGTAGAGGCCAAGCGAATGCCCGAGATGGTTTGTTAACGAACAATCTCATCTTATGTTTCGTTTTATTTTGAAATTAAATGTGTAAAATCCGTGTGCAACGTAAACATAAATAAATTATTCTTACACTAATTGGACTGTTTACTGAACCATAACCGAAACTCACAAAATATGGATTTTATTCGTAAGTTGAGCATTTTTTTAAACCATAGAGTACTGAGCTTCATAACAACACATTAGTTATGCACTTGGGGATGTAATGTAGTGATTAATGTTTTGTATTAAATTTTTCTATCTCATAATCCTGATTTATATTTGATACATAATTTTTTATTGTCTGTTAAAGAATAAATACAACCAACCACAAACATAAAGATGTTTATTGAAATTTCCAACAGAGGATCTTTATCACATGCCACGCCACGAAGAATGAAAACAAAATTATAGACACCATATGCTCTGTAGAGACATTTGAAGTTGGTAGTGGCAGTTTTGTAGCTCTAGATCACATATTGATTGTTCCATTCTCTTCTTGCCAACCTCTGATAGTGAATATACAATACGACGATCATATACAATACATATTGCCACTATTACGGGTCAAAATGGAAAAATATTACATAATACACATAAACCAAACAATCATAACTCTCATATCTAAACTACGTCATTCTTATTATTTCCACACAGATGTTAATTGTTAGTAAGATGTTATTTAATTAAAGATAATATGATATCAAGTCATCCAAGGAACTTTGTAACCTTCTGTAAAATCATATGTACCCAACTTGGCCCGTAATAGCAGTTGTAATTTAAGGACGACACATCAAGGACATCAAAGATTTTTGTCCACCTGTGAAAAAAATTTCTCATTAGCACTTGTTTCAAAATGATTTTCTAAAATTACTTGACTAAAATTAGTAGAATGTCTTTCTTAATATTTAATGGGATATTTTTTAATCGAATGTTTTGAAGAATTTAATATTTAATCACACAATTAAAATAGGGGCCACTGAAATTAATAGAACATCATATGTAATATTTTCTAATATTCTTATTATGCTAGTTATTCTTAATTCAATTGATTTGATAAAATTAATATTTATTATTTTCAAATCGATTGTGATATGAAGGATGCAATATTTCACCTTTAAAGATCGAAACATTACCTTCCCAAAACTGCACAATTGTCTTTGTAAATTGATTTAAATACTCGTTAAGGTATTTTCAAACATAGATTTCCCAGCTTGTCGTCGCTTAACAACGTCGCTAACTTTTAAGGTATCGTCAAGCAACGCCGCCTAACCCAATTTTTTCAAAGAGGAAAAAATACTCAATTTTTGGCAGCTAATAACGGAAATTTCTGAAATTTTTTTGGCATTTGATTTAAACATCAGGCTATATGCCCAACCAGATGTGAAAAAATATTTAGAAATATTTGTTATTGGCGAAAAATTGAGTATTTCCTTCCTCTTCGAAATTTCAAAAAATTGAGATAGGTGGTGTTGCTTGTTAAACAACGTTATTCTATTATAATTCAGGATAATGTTCAAGATTTTCCCGAATATTTAAAAGCTAACGAAAGTAAATAAAATTTTACATATTTAAATCAAAGACCAAACGTTCACAGAAATTAAGTAAAAAAAATGTAAAAAATACAAATAAATAAATAAAATATCTAATTGATTTTAGATATCCGGCTAAATTTTAAAGGAAGGTGTTCGCTTGTAAACAAATATTAAGTAATTTTTATCAGAAGAGTTGATTGCTTGGAAAATTCAACGTTAACTTTTTCATCGATATATTTCGATGTTCTTATCTGAAAAAATACGTTGGAAGGAAAAACTCTAATTACCGTTGTCTCTTTGGTGATGGTGGTGTGGGGGGGGGGGGGGGACGAAATGTTCCTTTATGGGGGAAATTAGTTTTAAAAACGCTGTCAACAGTCAATATTTTTTTTATATTTAATTTTCTCTGATTTTATCTTTTATTTCGGTTTTTCAAAAAACTATTTTTTATTTATACATCTTCAATGCCAATAAACTTCCCAAAGTGTTCTAAAGACGTTGTAAAATATGTAAACTTTTCAATGCAAAGACCCTGTGCTGGTTAGTTTAGCGTAAACTGTTTTCTGCTTTCATTGTCAAATAAATAAAATAAAATAAAAAAATGCACTTAAAATTTATTTTACACAAAAATATTCAGATACTTTCACATGTAATATTATAAATTTGTTAATATTTCGATGTTAAAATTTTATCTCTCTCATTAGGAAATAATACCAGGTTTTTTTTAGATGATGCCACATATTTTTATGATGGTCTTCACGTTTCCTGAATCAGGAATAATTAGTTAAATAAAACAAATTCACATGATTTATTATGCATTAATAAATGACTTTTTGAAATATAAAAACTGAGTAGGAAAAACATATAAATACAAGAAATTTGCACGTATTATCTGCAGGTCAGATGCTAGTTTCTGAAAGATTTAAAAAGCTGTAAAATTCTGAAAGCCAGGACCTCATACTCCTTAAACAGAATCTGAAGCGAGTTTTTGAGGGTATGGCCTGCAATTCGCCTCATCCCGGTTTTAAAAATCCAAAGTTAGCATTAGCAACTAGAGCAAGTTACCCATTTTTTCATAATTTTGTTATAAAATAAAGGTATGGGAAATTTGTTATTCCTGATGTGAAACGAAAATCTAGATTTTTAAAATCAAATCGAAGAAACTAATTTCAAGAGTGCGATTTTTCATTTCTGTAATTTAATCAACTGGATTTTTTTTAAAAATTGATTTCCTTAAATGCTTTATCGATAAACCAATAAAATTACTTACTTTCTTAGACAAGTAGACTCTCACTTTAATACGGACGGACGTAACAAAAACAATTTAAATTCTGTGCGTTTTCTGAAAGAAAAATACGAGATCAAATTATAAAATCGTATGCATTTACCATTCTTTAATAAAAATCACATTTAGATGAAACCAATAATTGCGGGTAATTATGGAACAATAATAACATTTGAAGAACGACTGACCAAGAGACTTGCTGATAGACTAGCCCTTCTGTCCCTTTAATACTTTTTGATGACTCCCACAGGCCAAGGTCAATAGTGATTTAATGAGGTTTCCTATTATGTATATAAAAGTGTTCCTTTTTCGTTTCCGTTACTTCATAGAAAAATAAAAGATGTAAATGAAATATTATTTATGATAAATAGAAAATATTACATTTCAAATAATTATTTGCTAAATTTTGATGCGTTGTTTTCCTGATTTATTTTTTTTATCACTATTATTGTAGAATCGGGCAACGATATTTATTATCCAAGTTCTCATGACCCCAAATGGGGTAGAGGAATATAATATTGGGAGCTTGAAATATTTGCTCATGTTTATAGGGTTTCATTTGATATCTATTTTTTTCAAATTTTTCTTAGTCAATAGTATGATATTGAAATCTGAATCAAATATTTAGTTTGGAGTTTTAGATTTTTTTTCAGCTTTCGATACATTTTTTTAAATCTTTGATTTTACGGTTCATTTAGCATATAAGAACCAAATCTAGTTCTTGCTCTGCAAAATGTCGCGCTACAGTCAGCTAGACTTACAGCTTTGCATTTTTAAAGAACATGTGATGACTCATAGGCGGATTTTCATCGCAGTCTGACCTATTTCACTTTTTTCACATCAATTATGTAATTCTGGAGTGCATTATGCAAATTATATTATTAATAAGTGTTTTTGCATGTTTGTGCAATTAAATTATAATATTTAATCAAGGTTAGTTAATTGCGCAGTTTTTAAAATTTTTTCAAGTCATGCTATTTGCGTAGGTAACGTTCCAATAACCTCGCTCTAAATATTTTCATTGCCGAAAAAATGTTGTTTTATTTCATTTGGTATCACACTGTACACATTAATGGATATAAATAACACTAAGAAATAAAAATATCATTTAAATGATAAACACTGTTCACAAGCAAAGGTAGTTATTATGAAATGTGCTTTCATTAGCATATATGTGCTCTTAATATATTACCGTAATCAAGCGGGAACTCGAATTTAATATTCAAGAAAATTCTCGATTATTAATTTTCTCTCTACGAAAAATTCCTAATGCTGGCGGTTAAAATATTATTGATAGCGAGGAAACTCTAAGTTTCCCGATAATGAATAAAGGAAAAATATTTGAAAGTAACATTGAATCGAAATTTGTGATCTAATTCTTTAATTTACTACATACATCTGATAAAACGTATGCGCAAACATTAATTTACTACCCTAACTAAACTAGCAAATCAGAAGAAAAAGCGATTATAGTCAGTCAATGATCCAATAAAAGCGAAAAACTTTTGAATTTTCAAAGTAAAAGTTTCCCGTTAAATCAGATGTGGTTCTTTATTTAATGTAGGAAATATTCTGTAAGTATTGTAAGGCCCAAATATTGATAATATCTTAAAATGTTCACATGCATGCATGTATACATGTCCATATATAAGATGCATGCGCACCATACTTAATTTGAGATAGACTAAAAGAGAATGAAACAATAATTGACTATTTAATTCTTAATAAAAGAATTTCATGTGGTAAGAAATTCGATTGCAGTAAAAATAATTAAAATTATAATTATGGTAAATATGCTTTATTGCATATTTATGGAATTTTTTAAAAAATATTTTTGGTAGATGGCAACTTCAAGCATAAAAATAAATTTGCAAATTATTTGAAGTAGTAATTAATCAAAGTTTCATTCAATTTACCGTTTCTATGACTGATTGCACAGAGGATAATTCAGATTGCAGTGTCTGGCAACGAGATCGTGACCTCTCAAGAACATCAGAAATATCCACCAGGTGGCGATTGACATCGTCGTATTCTTTGTTTAATGACTGCAAAAAAAATATGATGGCATTGTGTTTTGAACATTTGAAATCACATTATTAGAATGAAATCATAGAAAAAGATGTATATTTTTCGCATAACAACATGAGAAATATTTTGTCATATTTTTTGGATTCTTACATAATTTTATTCTAAAGAAAATCATCAGACGATTAAATAAGTTAACTGCATGTCTGGAGATTAGTGCGAGACTTTTAACTTGCTAAAATCCTAAAAAACACTTTTAAAATAATTATTTTCTGTTCAGGAAATTATTTAGAATTTCTGAACAAAGGATAATTAAAGAGAAATAATAATAAATTATTTAAATGGTAGAAATGCGCATGACTGTTTCTTCTCCTTATATGAGATTTGAATTTTTTGACTGAGTAAATTCAAAAAAGGAAGTCTAAAATGCTGTTCTAAAACATTTATCAGTTAGTTAGAGAATACTAAATTTATTTTCGAAGCAAGTTAAAATTTAAAAGAATGCTAAATCTATATTCAAAAATATCTGTATTGAATAATATTTGCGAATGCATGGCAGCTTATAAATAAAATATTAGTAAGGTGAATGGAATTGAATTAACTGGTCAGACTCGTACGAAAAAAAAAAGAAAAAAACAGAAGACCAGTAATACGAAACATGTGCTACTTCAATTCTAGGGATTAAAAATACTTTCTATATTTTTAACTCACACGGACAGAAACGTGAATATCGAAGTGCTTAAAATAACTTATTTTACACCTCCAGCATTTTAAATACAGCAACTGGAAGCAATTACCTACTGTTGAAATTTAAACGAATGTAATTATTTCTATTTTTAAAATTCTTATCTGTGTTCTGCCTG
Organism: Araneus ventricosus; assembly: GCA_013235015.1. Classification (NCBI taxonomy): domain Eukaryota; kingdom Metazoa; phylum Arthropoda; class Arachnida; order Araneae; family Araneidae; genus Araneus; species Araneus ventricosus. The sequence continues at coordinate 508,581 of BGPR01000427.1, read as the reverse complement.
TTCTTTCTTGCTTTTATATATTTTTGTTTCTGTTGTATGAGTTTGTTGTCTAAAGAAACGTTTTTCACCTGGATCTTAAAATATTTCTTTCGCAATGAAAATGAGAACCTGGCTCACAGCATTTCTTTCTATTTATAACCCTTTCTAGATTGTTATCACCTGCAGTTCGTAACAGGAAACACTTCCGTCACCTGCATTTTAATTAATGATCATTACACATCAGTGCAGCTTCATCGCAAAACGCAGAGCTGTGCAAATTAACTTGAATTGTTTTCTGTTGTAGTTCCAAGTACTTTGTCGGATATTATTTTTATGAATGGGAGGTTACAATTATTTTTTTTGTTTGTTTCTTCATTCCTATATTTTTAAAAGGCTGTTATCAAGAGCTGGGTTTGAGTATTCTAAACAAAAAGATAATGTTTTGTTCCATTCCATCAATTGCTTTCATAACATTGTTCTTTATTCTCTACGAAGATACAACGGAACATAATGAAGACTTTATTAGTCTCTTCGTCGAAAGGATTTTCGAACGTTTCATAAATATTTTTATAGAATTTATGTCAATTATCAATCTTTGAAATGATTTATGATCTAAATATTAGGAAGCAATAAATATATTTTCCCACACCTTGATTTATATATCGCAGTATATCATCCAATAATAATAAATCCATCTTTAAAAAGTTTAAAAATAGAGGATTTTCATTTTCGTTTTAGAGTCATAACTTTCAAATTCAAATAGACATAAATGTTTGTGTTTAGCTTAAGTGACCAGACGTTTCGGATTAAGTGGAACAGTTCCGATTTTCTACGCCTTTATTGTCCTGAATTTGAATCGAATGTCTTAGATTATTCTTAAAAATTCGCCTTCCCAACTTTTACTATGCATAGAATATGATCACTCTACATCGAGCAATATAGGTGAAACAACCTGAAGGAAAAATAGTTAAAGTAGCAGCAAAATATTTAATTTTTTTTTATCGCGTACTGCTTTTAGGATTTTTTTAAAAAAATAATTTGCTATTTAATTATATCTGAATGTGTTTTAATTATTCAGCACTCTGGATTCCACCCCCGGTTCTGAAGCGACTTGAATCGAGGTTCGAAAATTCTGCTCACTTGAATATCTTCAAAATATTTTCAGATATTTAGTTTTTCCAACCAATTAAAAAAATGATTTTCTATTTTTGGCCTCAAAAATTTTAAGCAATTCGTTTAAAAAAATCGGAACCCCCTTTTTTCTCTTTCTCTTTGAGTTAGAAACTTGGATAACCTCGAAAGTAACCCGAAGTCAAAGATCCTTGAACTAATTTTCATATCTCAAGGACCTCTTTATCTATTAATTCAATAGTTTAAAAGAGAAAAGGGGATAAAAACATAATCTAATCAGATTCACGTAAGAAAAAAAAAATCTTTCTCAAATTGGAAAAGCAAACTGCATTAAATTACATCGTTTCTTTGTAAGAAATTATACTGATATTCATATAAATTATAAAGAAAAGTATATACTGTCTATCTGTGTTACGCAGAAATCTTTGAATTACCGGAAAACAATTTCCACACTTTCGAAACAAAACACTTGGGAGAATCTCTTTAAAAATCTAGTTGTATTCTTTAACGTGAAAATGAAATTTCGCTGGTTTTTGACTGATTTTTATGAAAATCAACAAAGATGTAATCTTTTCAACACTTAAAGATCCAGAACACTTAAAGATGAGAGATTCCAGCTGATTCAGATCATTGCTGAAATGGGTTATTTTCATTTTCAAGAAGAGTTATAGTTTCGCATATTTAACTTCAAAATTCAATACGTGCAGTATCTCTTTCAGACAAAATTTAATTTTAGAATCCTTGTACTCTACACTTCAAATCAATAAACAGTCTCATTATGTTGCCCGCTTTCAAAAACTTAATTTGAAAATACTAATTTCGTTAGCCTGGATTGTTTACTTACTAGTATTTATTTATTTAACTAATTATTAACTGCTAGATGGTTTTCATTAACTAAATAAAACTTTTTTGCGTTTTATCCGAAGTGGAATGTAGTGTTAGTGGTAAATATTTTTTAAATAAAATGTGATAAGGCCTACCGAAATCTGTTTCGCTTGTTTCCTGATTACTTTGTGGAGGTCATCGCTGTACTTGGCAGTCTCGTCAAGGATCGAGGTCACCTCGGCCAGTTCGGACTGGATTTTACTCCTGGTGCTGACCACCTCGCTCTTCAGCTTCGTCTCGGCATCGTAAATCCACTTGTTCACTTCATTCAATTGGCTCTGGATTTCTTGGCTGAAAAAAATAACAAAGAACAAAATAGTTTATAATTTCTAACTAGTTGGTTTAAACAGTACCTAGTTGGTTAACTGTTGATAACAGACAGTGACTAGTTGGTTAACAGTTGTTAACAGAGTTTAACAGTAACTAGTTGGTTTAACAGTTTTTTTTCTTATTTAAATTACTATTTTTTGACTGCTTATTAATTTCGTGCTTTCATCAAAATATTGGTATATAAAAATTCAGACTCCACTAAAAAATATGAGGTTCTATATTTTTTATCACAGTAGAGGAGTCCTTTTTTAGAAAGCTATTTATGGACAGTTAAACAGGTTTTTAATTTTTTAAATGGTGGAAAATTAGATAAATATTTTGCTTTGAAAAATAGCGTGCACGTGGCTTCAAAATGAGGATATTAAAATTTTGAGATCTTTGAGAAAACTCTAACGTTGTGAAGATAAGGATTTTTGCAGAAAATGTTTCATAACCTCCCTTACATCTGGTAGATATATAAGTCGATGTTATATTAACTCTCTTGTCACAGTAGTCAATAATCTTTAAAAATTATAATTCGATTATTATAATTCAGAAGATAAATAAATCCATTTTAGACTTCGGCGCTCAAAATTCACAATATTTACGCAGGCCATTTTTGAATAGAACATCAAACGAAATCGGAAGTCGCTGCTATAGTCCTTTGGAATGGCCGATAGGATAAACTGTATTGCTGCTTTTTTTCTTTTTGACTTCTGTGGCTTTCTTCTATTCTGTATGCCCTTATAGTTATCTTCATGAAAAGTTATAATTATGCGATTACTGCTGCTTATTTTATAGATTAAAGTTCCTTCGTAATACGATTAAAAAATTCGAATATGTGTGGAATAGTTTGGAAATGACTTATGAAGTATGAAGCTGCTACGTCATTTTTATCGAAAATTGCACATGATTGTTGTTAAGTGCTTTTATTTATATTAAAAAAATTCTAGAAAATTCTGCTAATATTTGCAAGTATAAAATACAATTATGAAAACAATTTTTATAAAGAAATATTAATTAATTTTTAGGCATTAATTTTTAAATTAAATGAAGTAATATTTCGCTTATGAAAAAAAGAAATACAAAATAAAGTATAAGGTAAACATCCTATTATCGAAAGTAGAAATGTAATTAATAATCCAATTTCAAAACTTAGGCGAATTACAGCGGATGCCGAGAATAGAAAACCCAGAGATAATTTAAAAATATTACTTAATCTATTTTAAAGAGGGTTTGCCTTTTAAATAATATATTTTATTTCTTAGAAATATTATTATGTTTTAGTGTGAAGCATTTAGTATTAGCATTTATGACGCTTGATTACATACAGAGATCAAGCAGTATGCTTTTGATTGAACAACAGATAAGACTATTAAAACAAATATTTTGCTTTCAATCAAGATTTTCACTTTGTTTTTTAGAAGAATAGCAACTGCGTTGGATAATAAAAAAAAAACAACCACGTTCTAGATCTAAGAACAGGAAGTGATCAGTTTTATTAAAACATAAAAAAAGATAAGCCTTGGCCATGACTTGAAAATATTTTGAGATCGATTGTTATTCATCACTGAAGTGTTTACAAAATGAAAGTGATTTCAAGTTCAAAAACGTGAAAAAGGTCTTGTTTATATCGGCTTAATTGCATTTGCACTGTCCCTTAAAATGTTCTCAGTTCTTAAAACTGATTAGAATGAATTTTAGACATTTTCGTTGATTCATTGATATGACCTTCACCTTCATTTACTATGGATGATGTAACATTATCCATGAATTACATCTAATTTACATATTTTACATTAGGGTATCATTTTCCTGCGTAAACTTATTTTTTACACTTTTTAAATAAATTCTTAAAAATTAATTTTAAGATGAAAAGAAAAATTGGCTGAAGGTTATCTATCCTATTAAAATTCGAAGGTAAACAAACGTATGTATGTATGTCCTTCTATCTTCTCACGAACCGCCGAACGGAGAAGCGCGCGGAAAGTACCAAAAGATGGGGAATAATTCAAGGAATCCATTTTGGCCATTTAAATATCGAAATTTTAATTAGTGAAAAAGATATTAATTAAAAACTAATTTACAACAATACTTGTCATTGTTTCGGATACTTTATAACAATACTTTTCATTGTTACAGCGCAATTCGAAATTTATTTTATTGTTGAAGTCGTTTACTTTAAAGAACATTGTTACAACAACAATAAAAAAAGTGACGCTGACAGAAATAAAAAAATGTATTGTTGCAATACGGAAACCTGCACAATGCAACAAGTCAATGTGGATAGAGTTTTGTGTGGGTTTTGGTAATTGATATAAAGAAACAGGGAAAATTAAATCGCTCATATAGGGTTTTTACTAAAACTATTGTTTTCTATGAGGTTTCACTTTAAGATTTCATGTACTCAGTGCATCTTGCTTCATGTGTATATAAACTGGAGGCGGGCATATGAAAAAATACGGATTCCGATCAACGCTGGGTTATCTCATTCCTTCCGTACTGAAGCCAGACAAAAAATAATTCCGGAATCGTAATTTTACAAAATAAAGATTATTTTTGCGATTTTTTAAAAGTATATTTTGAAGCCTTTACGCGGACGGAATGATTGAACCGCTCTTTTCTCCTTATTTATTTAGGAGAGAATGTTGGGCATGTGTCACATGACCTCACTTTTTCTCTCCGTCAAGGAATGACGCATTATTCGAGATATCCCGTGCAACGCCGGGTCACGTAGCTAGTCTATCTATTAAAATTCGAAGGTAAACAAACGTATGTATGTCCAGCTATCTTCTCACAAACCGCTGAACGGAGAAGCGCGCGGAAAGTACCAAAAGATGGGGAATAATCCAAGGAATCCATTTCGGCCATTTAAATTCCGAAATTACAATTAGTAAAAAAAATATTAATTAAAAACTAATTTACAACAATACTTTTCATTGTTTCGGATACTTTATAACAATACTTTTCATTGTTGCTGCGCATTTCAAAATACTTTTCATTGTTGAAGTTGTTTACTTTAAAGAACATTGTTACAACAACAATGTTACATGCAATAACGTTAAAAGTTTCAATAATTAAACTACATTAACATAAAAAAATGACGCTGACAGAAAAAAGTCAGAGAAATTTGTTTCTCCAAGTGAATACTTGGTATTTAATAACCCACTTGAATAATTGATTAATACGGAGTGAAATTTTCAGCCATCCTTATAAATTAATGCGAAATTATTACGATACTGATTGCATTTGTTTTGGAATTGATCTACTGTTGTAACTAATACTATTGTACAAATGCAACAAAAAATAAAGTAAGTCCAGCAAATGCTATTAATTCGGGTCATTTGACTCTTAAGCTTACCTAAGCCCTTAACATTATTGATAATAACTTCTTTGCACAGACGGATGGTTGGTGGTGGTGGGGGAGGATATGTCGATAGGGGGTACACGAAAATATAAAAATTAATAAAGGAGTACGAGAGGAAATAAAGGTTGGGAACCCCTGAGATAGACCATTCATTTCTCCATACACGGTATAATTTTTTTTACAAAATAACAATTTTTTGTATTTTTTTAAAATTGTCGATTTTGACGCGTTTTCGATTTTGACGCAAATGTTTCCACCTCTCTTTTCTTCTTATTTGTTTAGGAGAGAATGTTGGGCATGTATCACTTTACCTCCTTCTTTCCGCCAGTGAATAACGCATTATTCGAGATAGCCCGTGCAACGCCGGGCCACGCAGCTAGTACAGAAATAAATACCTAATTAATTATTGTAAATGAATTTTTAAAATATATATATATTACTCAAAAATACGAGTAGAAGCAAATTATATGAGCAAAAATGAAACTGCAACAATTTTATGCATGGTTATATGGTTATATTTTAATCCATTTTTAGCGTATTTAAAATATCTTATTTATAAAATTGATCAAATATTCGTGACGGCCCACAGAAAGACGTATAAGATTTTATCGATTTAGTTTAGTCATATACGTCCAGTTTTAAAGCATCAAGACGGCTATTTTGTGACTGACCTCGTAATTTTGAACTGCGGTCAAAGGGCGAGGACGATACCTGAGCTGCCCCCCCCCCTACAAGCTTCCGCACCACACCAGATCGAAGACGTTTGACTCACGACGTCAGATTGATTTTCAGCAGGCCTACATGCACGGCGGACTTCAGTGGAAACGAGTTTCGAACCTGCCAAGGTCTTACCACTAGGCCACGTCGGTTTATAAGATTTTATCAAACGATACTACTTGTTTTCAAAATGCAATTAAATTATTAAATTCGAAATTAATTAATAGATTTTCAGTTAAAAGTTTAGAACATTAGTATAGTGAATTATAGTTTGCTCTCTTATTACAAGTTTCTTACTATTTAGTTCACATAAAACGGTAAAGAATTATCGCAATTTAAAGATTTTTTTTTATCTTGAACTGCATTTAAAACAATTAGAAAGATTGCTGTTAATTCTTTCGATCCGTATTCGTTATTAATCTTAAATTTTTTTAAAAATCGGTGCAATTCAATAAGAAATTCAATTGCTTAGAATAATAAATTACCTCGATTGTTAAGACTATGTGGAAAATTTTCAGACCTGCAGATTAGAAAATCAGATTTTTTTCTGCTTCTATTGCTGTAATTCATTCTGATGTAATAAATAATTAACTTTACTAAAAAAAATGGCACAGAACATGGTTTTATCGAATCACCTTATTAAAATTCTACACTCATATGTGCTGTTAAAGATTTGTACAACGCATACGAACTATAACCTCGAGACTTAGTTTCTATCTTTGCATAAAATTGCATAACTAAATCATCGTTAAAATATTCTGAACATCTGTGCTAATTAACAATTGAATTAATTAAGGATTTCAGAAAAATAAAATCAGAAAAGCCGCTTTAGAATATTTTTTGATGAATAAAAAAGATGGTAATCGTTCAGAAATGTGAATGAAAAAAAATCCAAGACATTTAACTTCTTTATTAGGCTTATATTATAATAATACAAATTGTATTTATCTTTAAAACGCGTTTTAAAAGAATTCTTTATTTATTTTTTATCATAATTTTTTCCCTTCTTACGTATTTCCGACGAATATTTTCACTGTTCTACGTAATACATCGGATGACGAGAACAGAGTTCTACGTAATATATCTTATGATATTTTTTTAAATTCTTTTTCATTTTGGCGATTCTAAGAAGTAATTTTTAAAATGCTGTTTAACCGCCTTTTTATTAGAACTTGGTTAATTAAGCTGATAACATAATGTTTAATGATCTTCATGTTAACTTTCTTTATTTTATATAACAGTAAATATGATTAATCATTTAAAAATTAGCTATGATTCGTGACTGAATTTTTAATAAGGTTAGAAAAGTAGTTCTTCGACTTTCCGTGAACGACCAGGGTTCTTCATTTTTCATAGAAAGCTCATTTTTATCTGAAGATCATTCATTTCCTTGGGTATTTGATGCGTTATATAAGGAGTCTTATATAATACTAATATATTCTGAAACTTAGTAGTTTTTGCACTATCGATTTAATACTGATTTGTAAACGTAATGCAATTTTTTAGGTTATCGCGTGAATGAAGGTTTCAATTTTTTCATAATGTTTTATGAAACAGAAGCTTATTTAAATAATGATAAATCTAAGAAATAGTATACTGTAGCAAAACTAACGTGTTGAGTTGCATATGTATTATAGGGTACTAGAGGTGAAATTTTATATAAAAATGGTCTCAGTTAAAACTAATCGAGTTGTTTATAAACTCTCTTGCAATTATGTTTAATGTCAGTTTTTAAAAATCAACAATTCTGCGGGCCTTATATAATCTCCTGTCTTTAGTGAGGTATTTTTTTTTAATTTTTGAAACAGTATGTCTAAATAATTTCTGTAGCCATCTGCTCGATTTATTGCTGTAAAGTTTTTAATTTAAATTTTAAAAAGAAGAAAAATCAAAAGAAGATAAATTTTGGAAAAAGAATCTCCAAAAAATTGATTTCTATGGTATCTCAGCAGCACTATTTGTTTTACTATATAGTACAATATTGTATTAAATCTGTGTTCTAATGGTGTATGATTAAGCTTATAACCCTTCGTTTTGAGATTTTATAATCCGAATAAAAGTTTGAGTCCCATTTTCTTTGCACAAATATTACAGCTATGAGGTGTTTATGAATATGTTTTTTGTTCCAGAACGTTTAACAAATTTTAAAAAATAGGAATGCCTGTCGATAAGCATTTTGCGGGAAAATTGGATCTCTATTTTCATAACACCAAAACTGAACACTTTAAACTGCCAATCAAAACATTTTACGTTTCTTAGTTTCTTAAAGGTTTTCATTAAAAAAATTCTTTCCTTTTTATTTTTTACATATTAACAAGCAAAGCAGGATCTTTTTTGTATTTTTTCAACTCTGAAATTTAATTATTTTTAAATGAAGAACGATTAAAATTCTATTCATTACAAATTCTGCAATAATTAATACTTTAATTCAGTTTAAAATTTAATATAATTTCTTTCTTAAAAAATACCTATTTTTTCTTTTATTTAATATTTGTTTATGTTTCTGATTTGTACTTTTTATGAAGTTTGTTTTTTTCTCAGACGATTTTTATCTGTAACGCGGAATTTAATAGATCTATTATCATGCGTTGTAATTTTTATGTTTGGTATCTAATTACGTAAAAGTTCATTTATATTTATTTAAAAAAATAATTAAAAAGAGATTATTTTACTAAAGTAAATATTTTGTTTCTGATTAATTTCCTTTTTTAAAAGAAATAAGTTTGCTCTTTCATATTTCAAAATCGTTTGAATATTGTGCGTTTACATTTTATCGACACAATTTAAATATATGGCAACACCAAGCTTATGTTTTTAAAACTTAAGTGAGAATACGAAGACTTTTGTTACTTTTATGGAAGACGAAGTTGGGATTTGACGAAAACTTCTAAGTATTTAATTACCATGAAGATACACAAAGAACTGCTTGAATTATCCCGAAAAGCGGATAAAATTATTCACTCGAGTATTGAATTTAACCTGGACATTTTGAAAAGTTTTAAGGAAAAGGCGTTGGAAATTATGGCTTGTAAAACCCTTGAAGATCTGAAAAAGCTTTCAAAAGCTACAGAGCCTGAAAAGAAATTTAAGAAATTTGATATTCCTTCAGTAGAATCCAAGGTGCATTTGCATTCAAACAAAAGTAGCTTTGCGAGTACTTCTGAATTTTTTGATCAAAATAATGCAGACAATTCATCCGAACTTGAGAAGGAAGAAAATTCTAATTGCAAGAAAAGCAGCAATTCCTCACATGCAAATAATGGGGAAAAGCTCTTAGCTGATAATCGTAATTCTGAAGATGGTACTTTACAAAAGGAAACGAATAAAAGAGACGAATTTGTTGCCAAGAATATTGATTCTGAAACTTCTCAACAAAATTCCAATACGAAGAATTCAAAGGAAAGTAATTCTCAAAATTTTGTAAAGATCAACAACTTTCATTTTTCTGTCCAAACTTCTTCCGAATCTTCGACTTCTAAGCATATCGATGGTATTTATCCCACTACGAATTTCGTATTCGAAACGCATCGAAATATTGATATAATGGAAAAAATTGAAGAAAGTGATGAAGAGATAATTTCCAAAAAATTTGTCACTGTTTCTACGTTGATTAAAACTTCGTATGCAAAATCTTCGGAAAACTCGGGAAACTCGGAGGAAATTCTTCAAAATGAAAGAGATGCTTGCGATGATAACTCATATTCGAGCAATGATATTTTTAAAAATCTACATCACGGTTTACCTGATATTAATATAGTGGAAAAAATTGAAAAAAATGACGAAGGGATCATTTCCCAAAAGTTTGTCACTGTTTCTACGATGATTAAAACTTCGTATTCAAAATCTTCCAATGAAAACTATGAGGAAATTATGCAAATCGAAAGAGATGCTTACGATGAGAACTCAAATTCAGGTGACGATAATTTTAAAGAGCTACAGCACGGTTTACCTGTTGGCATGTTGCAATTGAACGTTGAAAGCACTTATGATACTGATAATATCCAATCTAACGAAATTCTTCCAAATGAAAATTTCATTTTGCCTCCTAGTGAAGTTAACTGCAATACTGATTTTGCTGTCAGTAATGATCCTGGACTTATGAAAACAAACTCTGATAACATAATGCCACAAAACTTTCAATTTGTTGAATGTAATGGTGAAAATCAGTTAGATATCTGCAACCTGAACTTTCGAAATCAAGAAATAAGGGGCATCCATTCAAATGTCAGTGACAATGAAACTCAATTTCCCCCAACGGTCCCATGTTCGCTTGAAAGAATCGTAGAGGATTTACAAAATATAGATGATACAAAAACTAAAATTTCGGGAAATTTTTTGGTCTCATCCAGAGTTTTAGTTGATGGAGAAGCAACCGACTCAAACACATCAGATAACTTGAAATCAGGGATTGTTTCTGAGACGGATGGCCATGTTAATTCCATCAGAGCAAAAGATAACGCTGAAATAAATGATAAGAAAAAGAAATTTTCTAAGAAAAAAAATATTCTTGCAAAAAACTTCCAAGGGATATCTGCTATTCCTGTCTTGATCGAGAATAAAGAACCAGATGCACTAAATTCAAAGAAGCTGTTCGCCGATGCTATAATTAAGAGCAAATTTAAAGGAAAAAGGTCTCCATTGTCTAAAAATAGTAGAAATTACAATTTAAGGTCTTCAAAGAACAACCCAACTGCAAAAACGTATAATGAAAAGTGGAAAACGTGCTCCAAGCTTGAATTCAAGAAAAGTTTAACTTTAAAAGAGAAAGTTGAAGAGAAGAAAAGGATAAGAGAGCAAAAAATGAAACTTACTCGTGAGAGACGTGAAAATCTGGAAAAGGCAAGAAGAGAAAGGTTACGTTTAAGTGAAGAAAGAAGAATAAAAAGATTCGAGCAGCACGAAGAAATTTTAAAAAGAAAGATAATGGATGTGAAGAATAAAACAAAATGCAGAAAACTGAGCAAACAGTTTACTAACAGCTCAGAAGTATCTCCAGAAGGTAATGTAGAACCTCAGTCATTGCAAACAGGATTAAATCGGACTTATTTAGTTGAAAATTTGAAAGATATATCACCTATTGAACCAGCTGAAAATACAAAAGATCGCTCTAGTGGTGAAGGTTTAAACTATTCACTTCTTTACAACTCAGCATATGACAAAAAATTCTTTATGAGACAAAGTGTAGTTCTTACAGACATTGCGCAATTGATGCCATCTGGGACTATCCAGAACTGTCTAAATTTCAGCCAGAATAAGGAAATTAAACCGATTTTCAACAAAACACCAAATAGCACTCCTCCTCATAAAGTTGGTAAAAGGAAACTTTCTTCCGTAAATAAAAAGAATTCTTCCAGCGCACCAATTAAAAAACTAATGAGATCAACAAGGAAAATATCAGTTTCGCCAAATAATATCCAAAGAGATGAAGCGGGAAAAGAAGAAAGAAACACAGAGAAAGGAGTTGGAATTAGTGATTCGTTGATATTAAAATTACCTTCGCAACAGATTGCAAAAGCAAAGGATAATAGTGCTATGACTGCAAAACTGCGAAGTGATCCGAAACTTTCGATGGAAACTTGTATTGTCTTAGAAAATCTATCAAAGCATAAAAATGAAGAACCTATTTATTCAGAAATAAAAACATCGAATGAAGCAACGAAAGTAAAAGCTGTAACCTTGTCCATCAAAACCATCAGTAGCGATCCCAAGTTATCAGCGCTGAGCCCAGTTGTTGTGTTGAAGGACATAAGTAACATCAAATCAAATCATTCAAGATTAACAGATGTTAAATCGAAGACAGCGAAAGTGTCTGTTCTTGATAATGGCTTTGAAAATTATCCAAAATTATCAATATTAAAACCTGGGGTTGTTTTGAAAAACGTCATTAATAGCAAATCATGCATTCAGATTGAGGGTAAAAAATTAGAAAAGAACATTAAGAAAGAGCCAAATAAATACAAGCGTAAAGCTCAGGGTCGCTTACATAACAATAAGCCAAGGAAAAAGCTATTAGTCACTAATAAGGCATCTGAAAACCAGAATAAGCGTTCTTCTTCATTCCCGAAAAAGAACCAATCCTCCGATATAACGTCGTATGAAATATCAGATATCAGTGATAACAGCATTAAAATCATTGAGCCAAAACCGAAGAAAATTCCATCCTGGGCTACTAACATTCATCTGAAGCAAGCTATACTTAAGCAGCATTATGAGCCACAAGATGCTGATGCAATTTTCGGGATTTTTAAGAACCAGAAAGCTATCGATTTGGCAGAAATGTTCACACCTGATAAGCCTCAGTATCATAATCGTACGAGTTCAGCCAAATGGAGTGCAGATGAGTCACCGATATAAATTTTTATTTATTAATACATTGGAATGTTATTCTGATTAAATAGTTCATATCATCTTCATTACCCTTGAAATTTTCAAAAAACATCTTTTCCCCTGAAAGGAACTGCATAGATGTTTGGAATACTTAACTTTTCGAAAGATATTCAATTAGCTAGAAGCTTTGAATATATCTAATGCAGGTAAACTAGTTATTTTACAAATAGGTCTTTAAATGTATTGGTTCCAAATTGCGTTATTTTAAAAATGCTTGTTTTAAGATATATGCTATGCAATTCAGGATTTTTCTGTATCATAGGCTTTTTGCCTAATATTCTGCATTAAGGATGTAAAATAAAGAAGCTAGATAAATCTGTTGTTTTTTAATGAAAGTAATGCATACGAATACACATTACTAGTATACAAAATTTAATTAATCTGCATTTTTGTACATTATTTAAATTTTTAGTTACATATTTATATAGTAAAAATCATAAAGCTGAGACACTATTTGCCTTGATCCTCAAAAAATGCAAATTAATCGTCTTTTAGTAGATAAGAAGAATCATATAAAAACATAATTTTTGTTTTACTTTAAAATATTTTTTAATGTTTATCGAGAATAATATTAAAGTTAAAAAGTTATGTCAAGAATAATATTAAATTTTGATTACAGTATGAAACTTTTGGAAAACTTCATACCTGGAAAATTAGGCATCGTTTTTTTTTAAAATTTATAAGTAGTATAGCTTTCATAATAAATATGTGGAAAATTTATGTAATTTATTTTACTGCGTGTTACTATTACTTAGTTACCAGTACAAAAATTCATCTTTTCAAAAATAACTTTAGATAGCGATTGAGATTCAGTAATTGTTTTAATTTTATTAAATAAGAAAAAGGTTTGAATTTATGTACCAATTCATATATATATATATATATATATATTGAAATGCTTATAATCCATATTCTTACCGATTAGAAACCTTTTATAAATATCATATAAACTAGTCATTGAATTCCCTTCTTGTTTTGGCCAATTCAGTTGTCTTTCATGTATGAAATGGATTACAAAATCTCTATATTTAATTTAGTACTTTTTTGGTCGAAAGCGTGCGATAAATAATTTGTTGGCATTTTAATTTATAAACGACGGATATTCTAAAACATTTTCCTCTCGTAATCTCTTTCGAGACAATTTTTTTTTTTGCCTCCAAACTTCGAAATTACATTTATATAAAAATGATTAAATGTCTATTGACCATGATTACATCATATTCTCATGTAGTGCTTTTGCAAGTTAGTGTTTTTCATTAAGGTAAAATATGATTGGAAATTTACTGATTGATAGGTTATTTTCCTGAAAAACATTTTTGTTTGAATATATCACAGGGCAAGTTTTCTTTCGTGCTTTTCATAACAAGACATGGTTATGCAATTAGGAACCAACTGCCACTTTATGGATTTTGAGTTCACTATTGAAAACTATATCATAGTGCATATTATTTGTCTTTCTGAACCCTATTAAAAATCCATGGTGTGTTAGTCTACTTATAATTGAATAATGATTTTGGGAAATATTCGGTATTACGATTTTTTCTGAAATCTTTTGCGAAAACAGCTATATCATAGAATGAGTTGGTTTCTTATTGTATAACCAAGCCATATGTTTTGATTTCACTTCTTTTGAAACATAGTAAATTATCAAGAAAATTCATTTCAATCTAGAAGACTCTTCGAAGAATCCACACATTATTCTTTTTATAAACATGTATTATATATTTATATAATACATTATAATTATATATATATAAGATCAGGCTTTAAAAAGGTGGAATTTAGTCCATTTTGGTCCTGGAAGAGACAGTATATGGCTTAATCTTCTTTTATTTATGCATTTAGGATATTACGTTATTTTTTCATAGGTAAAGTATTCAATTTTTACGTAGCTCCATGACCAGTATTCAGAAGGTTACGCCCGAGCGGCGCGTTGTTGTTGAAAGCTTACATGCTGGCGTGAAAAAGGGCAGAAATGAATGCGCAGAACGCTTAAGTACCCAGAAAAGGGAATTTCCCCTTTAGAAACTCGTGACTTGAAAAGAAAGTTGTAGTGCGTTTATTATGACGAAAGTAGAAGTATTTAAAATGAGGTGTCGTTAAGATTATTTAGGAAAGTTAAAAAATTAAAATATCACACACACACACACACACACACACACACATATATATATATATATATATATTTGATTTATGATATTATTATTTTAATTTAATGTCAATTTATTATAATTATTTATAAATAAATATCAACATTACGACATCTTAGTGCTCCCATAAATGTTGTGATGATTTCTGGTTTCTGATTTATGTTGATTAATTTGTATCAGATTTTTACAAAATTGTGCATTGAAAATACTAAGAATTTCAATTTAACGGTGGTATATTTTTAGTTATAGTTTCTCTTAATTTTTCAATATGACTTACCAATATACACATTTTGCTTTGATTTACAATGATTGGCTAAAATATGCGTATAAATTAACGTCTGTTCACACCTTCATGTATTTAAATTAAATTGGACAAATACATTGAACTAAAAAGAGAAAAAATATTTCATTCATTTTAATATATTAAAATTAATTCACACGCTTTCCATTCTTAAGGCCTAATATTAGTGTAGCTCTTTGATGCTTAATTACTAAGCCAAAAATTGAGGCAACCATTAAAATGTACTTACCACTTTTGTGAATAGTGGCTGTAATCTGACTTTTCGTAGCTCTTGCTGACGCTCAGGTCCAAAGCGTCGAGATTTTTACTTGTCGTTGTGGTCGTTTTTGAATACCTTTTGTAATCATCGAGAAAGCTATAGTTGTAGAGGTCATCGGCTGTTCTGTAAGTATAGCTGCTGAAAGGTGTGGACCTGTAAAAGTAAGTATGGTAGGGTGTGTGGTAGATGTGTGTGGTAAGAGGCACCCAGTATTCTGTTGTAGTTGTCTTCTTTGTGGTTGTCTTCTTCCCACTGTCATCATGGCTATAGAAATCATAGCTGTAGTCGGAGGAGGAAGTCTTCTTGGTGCTATCGTAGGTGTAATCGCTTGTCATCTTATATGGACGGGTATGATAGGGGGACTCTAGGAGGTCATAGTAAGGAATGGGTCCTCTTTTTGCTCTGGGTTCTGGAGAGGAGGCTCTCAGATGATCATAGTAATGTGGATGATACTCAGTTGGATTTATTGGTTCATATAAATCTGCCATCTTGCTGCTTCTGGCTCTTGGTGGAGGCGTGGTGGCTCGCAGATGGTCATAATAACCTTTTCCATACTCACCGGTATTCAGAGGAGCATATAAGTCGGGATTATAACCTCTCACCTTGGTACCTTGGATCCTCTCCGCGGCAGGGGTACCGCCGTGAATATTGGATCCGGCGAAGGTGTACATTCCCAGATCTCCTCTATCCGACCTGACATGGGTCTTTGATAAACTGGTTCGGTAACTTCTTTCAATATCATTCGATGAGGGTGAGTACAGAGATGTACCGTAGTGGTAGTTGTCGCCGTACATCGTGGACAGAGGCTTGTGATAGTGGAAGACCATAATGACCTTATCTGTGGCGAGCCTTCAGTATTTAAGTTGTCGAAATCAAACTCGATTAGGAGATGGGAAGGCGGTGCGTCCTCTTGTTCGTGTGTATTCGAAAAGAATAAAAGAGAACCACCCAGCTAGAAAAGATTTTGGAATCGTTTGACTTCCCACGCAATTTAGGTAATTTCCGCCTGGGATCTTGCCGGGATTGCGGGAGTTTTATTTTGAGAAAAGCTACTCCGGTTTTCGCTGTTGCCCTTGATGGTGTAAGAAGAATTGGGTCTTTGCCCAGAAAAAGTTGCTTCCTAAAGTGAGACAGCGTCGCTCCCCCAGCTGCCGGGGATTCGTCAGCGGCTAAAATCGGAAGGAAGAGGAATATTTGATGCTGATGTTTTGTTTGTCAAGGTCGACCTGTTGTCGAATAGTTGCGGTAACGTTCCTGCGAATCCTTTGAATTTGTTGTTTCCACCAAAATGGGTAACTCCGCGAGTCAAGTGACAGACACGAGACCTGTCGCCAATTATTGGTTGTTAACATCCCTGAAGTTTTGCATGGATCTGTTCTTTTGGTGCAAAAACATTCTAATTTTTGGAAGTGATAAAATTTGCTGTCTTGCAAAAGCATAAATGAAAAATAAAAAGAACAGGGGTCTTTCTTTTTCTTCGTACGAAACACGAGGAGAAGTTGTTATTTTTGAGTGTTAACTTTTTTACGATTCCTTGGATGGGACAAAAGAATAAAAATACGTTTTTAGATTTTTTTTAAAACTTTGTCGTTAGAAAAAAAAAAGTGTGGGTTCGGAATTGGGTCAGTTTTATGTGCTACCTTCTTTTGTAACCTCAAAAATGCTTTAAAATAATGGGAACAATTTTTTTACTTTAGTTATATTTGTACATTTTTGTACTCTTAGGTGTCTACGAAATTGTTTCTAGTTTTCTTAACACAATCTTAGAAATCAGCTTTACCCGTGAAAAGTGCATGGAACAGTTCTAAAGCAAAAAAGTAAATTATATCAACATATAATAACTACTATAATTACTCAAGAAATATTTTTTAAAAACTAAAAGAAAGATCCTAAAAGCATGGTTATTCTTTCCGAAAATGTTTCCTTCATAGCATCATTGATAATTTACTTGTTTTATATTTTATAAGATTCTCTTCACCTAGCAGCATTAATTTGTAGAACTTTCGAGCATTTAAATTCATTCTGAAAGTTTGAGATTCATGGCAAAAAAAATCAGATCAAACTTATTTCTGGGATGAAATTTCCCATTTCGTGCAAGTCATAAATGTTTTGATGACCATAATAATTTTTTTACGTTATGTTGATCATAGCTAATTGAAAAAGAAATGAGACTGTAAAATGATAATTTTTTAAATTGCCAAATTAAGTTGAAGCTCTGAGTAAAAAATAACTGCACTTACTATTCGAAGAATTAAAATTTCGTGTAAGACTTAGTTTTCTTGGTAAAAACAGAACTGAAGCTATCTGCATTGCTATTGTTTAATTCCTAATGGTCCTTGATAAGAATGCGGTCCATTCGCATTGAATCACAGTCACATGAAGAAGTAACTACGCATGTCACTTAATATCTTACTGCATGGTATCTGCTGTGACATCACATCGTTTTTCCTGCAGCAGTCCTCTAAAATCCTTTTTGAGCTAGTATTTATTCTCTAGTTTACCAGAAAATGTTTTATGATATATTAGTATTAGTTCTGTATTGTCCCTCGAGTAAGTTGTTTTATTTATTGCACATGGAAATCATTGAATGACATAGAAACGTGAAAATTTCATCGATATAGGCAATTTATCCTCAAAACTTTTGCAAGCAAATATAAAAAAAAATAAGCGACGTGACATGTTTTACCCCGAATATTTATGATTCAATTTATTGTAAATTAAATTTCATTCGTATTTCTTTCTGAACATGTCTCTCTCACTTTTATCAGTTTTGAAACTGGATCTATTGTGAAACTTGCTATGCTTTATTTAAGAAATAAAACTGAACAAAAAGATTGGTGCAACTTGAAACGTAATTCTTCTGTGCGATTAGCACATATTCAGTTTTTAAATTCTCCTGCAAACTGTTTCAATTCATAAAACTTGGCATGAACTTTAAATTTGTTAAAAATGGGACAAGATCTTGGCATACATTTGAATTTTACGTTTGTTTTGGAATTTGACACATACATTTGTTTTGCAGTCTCAACAAGTTCTTTTACTTTCAACCAAACATGTTTTGGGTGTTTATTTAAATGAAAAAATAAAGAATAATAGTTTTGTGTAAATTGTATGTTAAATAAAGAGCATATCAGCTTTTCTTAAAAAAAATTCATAACTGAGATTCATTTGGCAATTTCCATCTCGTAACTCGGTCATTTTGCTACAGAAATAACATGTTGAATGATAATCATTTTTATTTTTCTAAACTCATTAATTATTATTGTGAAATCATTGTTTTAACATTGCTCTTTCTCAGAAGAGAGAATTTTAATTATCAGAAGAGTTTTAATTATTCTTATTTTATGAAAATAATTTTTAGAATTCGGCAGGGATGTGATTTAAAAAAAAATTGAAATAAATTATTTTTTATAGGCATATATCTTAAAAACCCTTTTCAGTTAATGCATCAATAGAATTTGGGTCGACTAGCAAGCATACTTTTCAAATACATCTGTGAATGTTAATTACATTAGTGTGAAACAATAGAAATATGAATTAAAATTATTACACTTACATATTTATTGTTGAAACCATGGTAATCGTGAAAATTAATGAGGCATTTTCTTCAAGCAAAATTGATGCGTATGTTTAGTATAAAAAAAATGTGTATTTATGTTTAGTATAAAAATAATAGGTATTTATGTTCAGTATAAAATATTTTCTTATTTAACTAATCTACACATGGAACACTGCCTGAGTGTTTTCTTTTCTGCTTGGCGGAGTTTCTATATTACCCAATGTTGATTTTATTTAGTTACATCGAATAGCGCCTTATTCACGTAAAATCCTCTGTTTGCAGAAAGTCTCTGTGTTTTTCCTGACTTCTTTTTAAAATTCTCGTCCTAAATTGATGGGAACAATGGTGGAGTCATTTCACGTGGCCTCACATTTACATGGCAAACGTTACTGCGCATACCATTTAATATCTCACTACACGGTGTCTTACGCTGCACTGTGACGCCATGCGTTTTTCTTCTTACAAGATACGCAATGTATTCCAAAATGAAATTCTTGCATTGTATTTGACGTGTATCATGCGAGCATGAAGTTGACTTCGTCATTGCTACCTCATTCATGTTCCACGCGCGATGGTGATCTAATTAAATCTCAAAACACTTTTTGTCTCTTTTTTTCATAATAGCTATTATTGGTTTGACGGTTTATGTTCGAAATAGCCAGCCAAATGCTTAGATTCTGCAACATGTGACATAGCACTGTCATGCCGAAAAACAACATCCTAATATTATGCTGCACATATTCCGGGTGTTTTTTCTTAATTATTGGGTTAAGTCCCTTAAATAGTGTGACTAACGTTCAACAATGTTAGTTTAAATTGGTTGTAGGAGCTGACAGTAGATCTCTTCTATCTGGCATCGAATCAGCTTTTTAGTCGTTTCAGTTGTGGCTAGTGAATTATTTGGAAAAACAGAAGTGCACTTCCCGATGTTGTCCATATCTTTAAAAATTACATTTAATTTAAAAATTACTTCATTTCGTCAACACCTCGTCTTCATTTAGGGTGCTATTGTGTCTAACTGGAAGTCAGCAGCCTTTTTATGTCCCCCGTTCTATTCCGTATCTTCTACTATGATGAAAGACGGACATCCTCTCTCCTTATCACCCTCTACCCCTAAGTTCTAGGATTCATCAATATTAACATTTTTAATAAATTTTTAAGAGATGAGCATGAGCATTTGCTAATTAAGCGTCCAGTTCATCTTGACACTATTTAAGTCTACGAGAGCGTTCTTCGCCTCCGCCAAAAAATCATTGTTTTAAAACATTTAAACCAATTGTATAGCTTTTTATTAATTGAGAACGTTCTCCATAAACTTTCATAAACAAAAGGAGACCAGTTGTATTTTTCTTCATAATAAAACTACCTGATACCCTCGACTCCGTCCACATAGTAACACATTAGTGGTACCTTGTTGCTCGGGATAAAATATTTTCATGTCTTTATAGTTTTAATAATAATGAAATATTATAATAAACAAAATTCTTTTGTCATCTGAAATGCTTAATTAAAATAAAAATATCAAGTAAACCAAACGATTTTTAATTTTCTCTATAAGTCGTTAATAATTTTATAAAAATGATATTAAATTTAATTAATTAATGTTTTAAAGATCGGTGAAGGAGTTCCAAAAAGAGCTGCAGACGATAACAATAAAAACATTGTTAGAGACTGCATTTGAAAATATTTTCAAATATTAATTAAAATTAAACAGAATGCCACGTGTAAATGAAATTGATGTCATTGGAAAGCTAATTTTTTAAACTTTCTGATGATGTTAAAGTGGGCTTTGCTCGATAATATGCTCCGAAGTTATTTCGGGAGAAGGTTGTAATTTAGGGTAATTTTTAATTAATTAAAATTAAAATTTTGAAAAATCCTTTCTCTTTCTTAGTGAGCACCTACTACCCAAGAAGCAATCACCTGCCAAATTTCAAGTTTATAGACCCAGTAGTTTGGGAGATTCGGTGATGAGTCAGTGAGTGACTTTCACTTTTATATATAAGTCGTTTATAAAGATTTGTTTTTTTGCTTTCTCTATGAGATCAAAATTCCAGGAAAGGGAAATATATTCTAGAGATCTCACCCTCGATCAAAATTTGTAGAGTGGGAGGGAAGGAATTAGAAAGGAATTCTAGAAGGAATTAGAAAGAAATTTATGCAAATTAACATTATCTAGTATGAAAAAAATCGTGAAAGAAGTGTATACATCAGTTTTTTGATTATGCGGCAATAAAAGATGTTGTGAGTCGGTGCTATTAAGATGCAAAAGTTTAGATAACTTTTGAATTTTTCTATGTTTTTCTATGAATGTGATTATCACGTGATAATGAACTCCACTAGCATCTATCACCGGATCTCAATGGTGTCACTTAATCTTCCAACCGACTATCTCAAAGTAAATACAGGAAACAATTGGATACAGGAAATTGCAGTAAATTTTTCCTCAAATGTCTGCTTATTTTATTGTATACTATGTGCACAAAGAAAAAGTACTGTAATCGTTGAAAAAATTAGGTCTTTAGACTTCATGAGTCCGAAAAAACAGTAACTAGTGACGCAATATCCGTCTGCGAAACCCCCGGATTCACGTTAAAATGAACGAGCATCTTTTTCACGCGTCGTGCCCTGTGCTATCTATCCAACACAACTCACAACGCTCTACGAATTCCGCAAAAAAAATATGAGGAGATGATGCCATCAGTTTTCTTGAACTTTGTCTGTCATTGACAAAATATCTCGTTCAAGGTATTAAGAAAACAACACACGTGTGGTGTCAAGGAACAAATGAAGTACGGTTGAAAATGGACTTAAGTTCAAGTATTTCGAGAAAATTTTTGTTACACGATAATTGATCATAGTTTTTAGATTGAGTGTCTTGTTAGGGCTTCGATTTATGCAGATTTATTTAAAGACAAGAATTCATCACCCCACCTTTTCTTGTCAAGAGTCTGGCACGTATCAGTTCCGCTTAAAAGAGCCTGACAAATGATGCGACAGCTAAATTTATCTCGACTCTTCAGAACTTCCCACGACCGTGAATTTGGCTGATACTGATTTTTAAACCATGGTTAGTCTGATTCGTTCATTTTGCTGTGGTGAGCAAAAGCTTTTGGATCCTGAATAAAAGATTCTTATCTTCGAAGACATGATTTTTATTCTTTTTATGTTGTGACTGGATAAAAGACACAGGCATATCAAAGAAAAAGTGAGGAATTCTGTAATTCATGACAAAGAGCTTATTTTCTTAATTCAAGATTTTACCGACCTAACAAATAAGTTCTTCATTAGATGCGTTACTATTTTTGAAAAGCTGGAGTCATTTATTATTCGTCATTCATTTTGTCGTCGTCATTTATTCTGATTTGCGAATTATAGCACTGCTTTTCATCAGCTGATATGTTTAAAAACACTCGGAAAGCATAAAATTCTAGTTGGTGATGTCAGACTTCAGTAAGATAATGTTAATAAATCTTCTAAAACGTCTGATAAATTTGATGAGTTACCTTATACAACATCTGAAAGAAAGTTACTTTGAGTACCTTTATTTTGTGTTCATTTTTATTCACAGATAAGAAAATAATCCTCGAAGGAGGAAACGGATTTTCCAGCCCTTATTTCTCCAATTCTTTTGAATCTTGTACAATGAAGTCACAGCCTGAATACGTTTTATTGAGTTTTAACTGCTTCTGAGTTTCAGCTTGTCGAAAAAAAATACAAATATTGACAATAATAAAAACAGAATCTAATACTAATTTGAGAATAAGCATTGCAAAGTAAATTTTTCACAATTTTCAGTTGATATCGTTATTAAAATGTATTCGCAGAAAAAACAATTTTATTCCAACTGCAATACGTGAAAAAAGTTCCTGTTAATTTGCATGCTCTTTTTCTTTGCCTAGCCCTTATAAAGATAAATAAAAAACAAAATTTTCTGAGACTTTCTGCATAAATGAATAAAATTATGCAGTCATTTAAAAAGAATTTAGTATGCAATTTTTCAATTAAAATGAAAATTACCTTTGTTAACTTAACAATTTTTTCTCTTAGACTAAAATTTTATTATTCAATGGCACCAGTATCCCCACAAGAATGTATGAAATTATCTTTCACCGAGTTTTTAAGATTTTGAGAGAAATCTCTTGGGGGAAGAAACAATTAAAATTTTAAAATAACCAGGGGTGGAATTTTATCCTATTTCGAGCAGTTAAGTATTCGATATTTTTCCTCTTTTTTTATTTTTCCAATAAGTTTCTGGCCAGCAAAATAGTGTGAGGCCTTAGTTGATGAAGAGTTTTATACATGAAACGAAACTTGCATACAATAAAATTGCTCGTAAATAATCCTATGTATAACTCTAAAATTTCAAATGCATTTTGGATAATTTTCAACTAATAATTGGACAACAGAGAAGAATTATTTGGAGTTCGATGAATCTGAGAAGGATGATTTTAATCGAGGTATGGAGTAATTCTTATTTTTTTTAAAAAATTAAAAATGCATTTCCGTTTGCTTATTTAATTATTTTCATGGATGATTTTTTTGAAAACACGAAGCGAAATTAATTCAATCTTGTATTTAAATTAATGTGTGAAATACTTTTCAAAAAATCCTAAGCAATATGCCAATACTTTTTATTATTTAACTATTTCCGGGTCTGCTATGCCATTTGGCATCATCGGAATAACGTGCTTTTCTATGCATTTTGGCTTTAAATTTGGGCTGGAGAGGATTTGATGGGGCCTAAAAGACAACATTATCTAGATACAAATGAATAATGAATGAATAATTTTAATCAATCAATTAAGAAAATAATCTTTAATAGATGAAAAGTTTTCAATATGAATTATTCCTAAGTTTGTTTTTCCCCAATTTTTAACTTTTTTATACTAACAAATATTAATTGGAGGCGGAAAGGCTTAAAGATTTCTAGAAAGAAATTTTGAAAACCTTAAAAGAAATATATTATGTTCACGGATTCAGAATTGTGATGAATTGATTTTCCAAAACAGTTTGCTTTTAAGCATCCTCTTTTTGTTATTTACCAAGCCTCAAGCCTTAGAAAATTGGAAGCAAATTAGTGAAATGAATGCCATTTCCTTTAGAGAAGGCTCTTTTGTGTTTAAATTAGTTAAAGGCGTTTATCTCAGAAGGACGTAGCTAAAATATCAACCTAAAATATTCTCAATTTTAATCTCAAAAAGCTCAATCGCATTAGTCGCATTTAAAGTTTAAGGTCATTTTCATTGGAACTTTCTCTTTGCTTTTGTTGTTTAATTTTTTTCAAAAATCTATGAATGTATAAACTGCATTGTATTTTTTTGTTGAATGCGAAAGCTGATACATAGCTACAAATATACAAATTTTTCAAAATTTCTTTAGTTAAACAATAATGCTGTCGAATTACTGTGGAATTGTGTCCCGATTTCTACCATCTTTTTTTTGTTTGTTTTTTGCTTATAACATGAATATGTGATCAAAAGGGAAAATTTCGCAAAGGAACAAAATCTCGTATTCAAAAATATGTTAACCAGATTAATTTGTATGTACATTTTTGTTTATTTGTATCTGTATATTTAAAATAATTAGCAAAACCTGTGGGCCTGTACCCCAGCCCCATTCATTGGACCGATTTCGATCATTTTTATTTCCTATGAAAGCTTATGACCTCTAGATATGTCATCAAGGGTAGTCTACCCCCACCACCCTCCATTTTCAAGAGAAATCGAAAGAACACTTCTCAACTGTACATTCTCTATGGAGAAAAACCACGAGACAGTTCCCCAGCTCTAACGATTGGACCGATTTCGACAATTTTTATTTCATATAAAAACTTATGACCTCTAGATATGTCAGTATGTCAAGCCACCCACCATCTTCATTTTAGACACATATTTCAAAATAAATCTTTGGCAGAGTCCCTCAGTGTCTACAACCTTCAATTCGCCAATTTATTTCGCCAAGTTGCAAGCATATCCACAGACCATTAATATTACTTGCGAAGAGCTGGTCGCTGAAGGCGGCAGAGTATATATTACTTTACATAATTTTATGCATTTTTAATATGCACGAAGTATATAGAAAATTTCATTACAGAATAATATTCCATGAAACAAAAGTTTCGGAGAATTTTATTTTTTTGTTTGAATTTTTAAGGCTGATTTCTTCAATCTTTATTAAAAATGTCTTTATTTATTCTGCTCGTCACGTATGCGCTTAAAAAATTCGTTTCAAAACTTATCATAATAACTCGCATTCATTTCGCAGAATTAAAACGGATTTTAGAGAAGTTTCGTTTACTTACAGTTAGTGTGACATTTTATTTACTCTTGTTTTGCGTTTTCCCCCCTCTTTATACTAAACGATTTCAAGAAAAGCTTTTTAATTTAGAGCGTGATGCAAGCAGCGATCAGTTTTCATAAGCATGAAGCATCAGATGTCTGATGAATTGTTGTTTGGGTTTTATGCTTCGCTTACTACCTAGCAGTTTTATTTATGGAACGGAACGTTCTTGTATTCGTTTCTGATTGAGAAACTTCTTAAAAACCGCATGTTTTGTTTCAGAGAAAAACTGTTTTCTACCTAGTTTTTTTTTATTATTGTATATAATGTTTTTTTCATCTATATACAAATAAGAACAATCTTTGAACTGCAGATTATATCTGCTGAATCTTAACCCTTTAACACCCAGTGTTTCCTTTTAGCAACATACCTAATTTTGTCTCCTAAAATCTTGAGAATAAGACTCAATCTCTAACGCCTGTCAGATGTAATGCAATGTTCCAATAGGATGCAAATTGAAAAATTTTTAAAATCAATTTACAATATGCGAATGAAAGCCTAGGGACTGATAAAAAAATATAAATAAATTGATGTTTTTCACTTGAGGCTATATCTTTTTTGTTTTGTTTGTACGCCTGAGAATACCATATTTTATTCTACAAAGTTGAAGGAAATTCCTTATCCGTATTATCCGTATTTATGATATATTAAAGTTCATCTGTGTCTAATATTATAGAATTTTATAACGGACATTTTTTTCTGAAATAAAGCCCAGTGTTGTCAGTTTGTAACAAACCATTTTTTAGCCTTAAAGCATACTTAAAACAAAATAGGATTTTTAAAAGTATTTTTCCAATTTTTTATTCAAGAAATGAAAGTCAAAAAACATTTTAAATTAATTTTTAAAAAATTGGATTTTTAAGGGTTTAAAAAAGTCTTTATTGGCGTAAATATTCTGGTACTTCAATCAGCAATCTCGTCAAAGACGAAAATTGATTTTTAGTTTCATGTAGAAGTGTAGATATACGAATAATCGTGTCCTAAAGAAATTTCTAAGTTAAACGAATAAATTCTACGATGTTAACTTTTTTCAGTAAAATTCTTTAATGTGTTTCTAGTGATCGGGAAGAAATTGTTCTGGAGACAAGTGTGATGATGAAAATGTAAATCTGCAATAACGCACTTAATATTTGCAATATAAAGGGATTAGTGAACGAAGCGAGAATAAACAGATCTCCCGTTTTAGTATAACAGTGAAGCAAAGAAAATTTCGATTGCTTGAGAGTTCGGCCAGGGCCTGATTTATGTATTTCTACTCCCTAGGCCAAATCACTTAATTCTGAGCCCTCCCCTCTTGGTGCATTTACCACAGATAGACAACGTAAATGTGCCTCCAGTTTATTTAATGTGTAGAGATGTGCTTAAAAAAGTATTTTATATGATCTTTTCAAAATAATAAATATTTTGAAATTTGTAAATATTTTATTGCAATTTCTTTTATATTGCGCACTGGGCCATGACCTAGGTTGTCCCTGTGGGAAATCTATCCCTGGGTTTGGCCGTAGCCTTCAGCGATTAGAAATTTTCGATTCATTGAATTCGAGTCCTATAAAGATAAGATGTGCAATAATTAGCGGTTAAGCAGCCGTTCAAAGATGTTGCGTTCGACTCCAATGCCAAGAGCTTTTAAAATAAAATTTTCGAAGAGAGAGCAGAAAAAACTTGTTTCCTCAATTTTAGTGTAAAAACCGACAACCAAATTTCATCCGTTTATTCGTGTTTTTTTCTTTTTCTTTTTTTAGCTATCCTGTTCACAGACTGGCTGACGAACAGATAATTTCAAAAATGGGTTTTTTCCGCACTGGGAAAGATTTAAAGAATGTAAATTCATCAAAATCTGGAGATCAGATTTTTTTGACGATTAAAATGCTTTCTCTTAATAGAAACTGTAAAAAATTCAAAATTTACTTTGGAATTTCAAAATATACAGAGTCAGAAATATACAGTACAATATAATCCTTCCAGCGGGTTAAATCGAATTAGTTATGACAACGGTCTTAACTTTTATTTTAATTAAAAAATTTTAAATTAGCGGGAATGAATAATTAAGATATATTGTAAATAAGTAACAGTATGTTTTCATGAACTTCTGATTGAAAGCGAGACTGACACAATTTTCTGGAATACTAAAGGAGTTAAAATGTTTATTTTACTTGTCTGCTATTTCCTAAATAACTACATTAAAAGGTATTAAAAAATATTTTATTTACAAATAACTTTTTAATTTATGCGCATGCACTCCGTCTGGTAATATAATTTTTGAAATCAATGCGTTCATTTCCGGCTATGGTGTTAAGTAGTGAGTTCATATCATTTTGCTTTTCAGAAAAAGACAAAAACTGAGAATTTTCTATTTGAAAATCTTTTGAGATAAATAGAAATGATATATCTGTAAAGTTTTATTTCTGTTATTCTATGCCGCATTTAAAAAAAAAAAAACAGAAAATTTTTCTTCCTATTACCTTAGACATTGAAGATATTGCTTTATCAAGTACAGTAGAACATAGATTATCTGGACGTTTATCAACAAAGGTCTCTGTTAACCGAGTCGTTACTAGAAAATCGAACTGTGTTTTACATTTTTTAATAAAATCAACTAATTTTTCAGAAAGGGGTGTATAAATTGGCATTGGAGCCAATTTTCGCGATCTAAAGGCGTGTAAAACAACTTCGGGAAATCTGGAGATGTCTTTTAAAAACCAGGATGTTATTTAGAGAAAGAAATAAAATCCCAGTTCTATTATTAAACACTTAAGCAGAGATGTGAGGAAATTACATTTCCACGAAAAAAATGGCCCTGTAGATGTGTTGAAAAGTTTCGTGTTTTTGGGTGTGAGAAAATATTTTTTTGAAAACACCTTAAAGAATCATTGGGAAAATACAAAGGAAACAACGAAAATCAGTAAGATTCTTGTTGTTTTAGATCAAAATTAAAAAAAAGGTTAGAATAATGCCTGTAAGATAACTAATAAAGAGTTTGTTAAAATGTTAATAAGTGGCAGTCCTTGCAGAATTATTTTTATTATTCCAAATAAACAATTTTGAAAAACGTTGTTGAAGGAAAAGCAGTCATGGTTTAAAATTTACCGAGTTTTCAATTATCCGCGTATCCTTATCGTCCCCTAGTTCGGATAATCGAGCTTCTACTATGTTTCAAAAAACCTGAGCTGATAGAAATGAATCAGTTTAACTATTATTTAGCTAAAAGAGAATGAATTATTTTAAAATGAATACAATCTTGTTCATTTCTGAAATGAATAAAGTCCAGACATTTTTGTGAATAAAACCTCTTTATTGATATCGAAGAACAGGACACGACATTCGGATGAACCGGATCTGTACAAGGATACTCATTCGCCATCTTTAACACTCAGATGAAATTTTTGAAGCTCTCGACACAGAGGTGGAAGTACTGTCCCTTATTCGCTCGGTTCACTGAAAAATAATAAAAATAACATCTTCATAAAAAGAGTTAATATTTTAACAATCAAAGAATCAGCATTCATCTCATTACTATAAGTTAATGTGATCATTACGTAATACAGTGGTGACAAAATTGGAGAAGATTTGTGAAAATTATATATTTACGATTTTTCTGGTTTGTTTACTTACAGTACTTCTGCTTTGAAGATGCATTAACTTAGCATTTCACCGAAAATACGTATTACAGGCATGTAAACAAACCAGAAAACTCGTCCATTATGCAATTTTTCGCAACAAACTGCAAAATCAATAAACTGCCGACGATTTTTGAAATCTGTTTTGCAGCTTAAATTGTTCTCCACTTTATGAAACGTCACTTTACAATAAATTGCTGGCGTTTACTAGCACAATAAAGAAAAATAAATTGCTAGCATTTCAAAGCAAATTGAAGTCTAGGTTTAACACAAAAAAGTCTTTGTTGTCTAAGTTGTGATCAGATGGAAGATTTTTTTCATTTCTATAAAGAAAATTGCACGTGTAATTGTTATTATTACGACAAGTAGATTTTTTTTATATTGTCAAGGTTTTAGATTGTTTATCTGAATTGGATTGCTCATGAAATTGTTTTTAGATAGATATCAAGTAACTGCATTTTATAAAACATGCTCTAAACAACCAAACTTTCTAGAGGAAATTTCGAACTTTTTACAATATCTTGACAAAACTTGTCGTTGTTTAAAAAACAAATTCAGATTTTCCCTGAATCTGCACTAGATTGTGTTTGTTGCATTACATTCATAATTGTGTTTATTTTTTCATTCGGAATTCAACATGAAAAATTTCTGGAACATATTTGAATTTATTTCACAAGTTAACGTAAAAAAGCGGATAAAAATTAAAGTGTCTACAAATTTGGCCATTGTTGTATTTTAAAAAATGGACAATGAACATTACATAAAGTGCAAATTATATCAAACCATGTTTCTGATGGATAATATACTCATTACCCTTTTCTTGCACAATTTAGTTGCTTTTCACAATATTTTTCATGACTTTTTTCTATTTTTTTAGAATTTTTGTTTTATCTTCATGCGACAGAAAGCAAATTCATTTCAATCTATAATATTGTCGTAAACAATAAAACTCAAAACTGCGTTTGGCAAAAATTCCAGGCAAATTTGTTTCGAAATAATTTGCATTACATTCATAAATAACATTAAAATAATCTGCTCTAAAATTATCTATTAAATTAATTTTATTAATTGGCATGATTATCGAATAAAAAAATAAATTTAAATGCTGGAAATTATATTTCTTGCTAGAAGTCTTTTTGGTGACATTAGAAGATAATTTAAGAGCATCTAATCTCATCTTGTTATAAAATAATCTGTTAATTTATTTCAATTTATAGCTAATGA
Source organism: Araneus ventricosus (assembly GCA_013235015.1). NCBI lineage: Eukaryota > Metazoa > Arthropoda > Arachnida > Araneae > Araneidae > Araneus > Araneus ventricosus. Next base: position 478,354 of record BGPR01000427.1, on the reverse strand, counting down.
ACCTTTTATTTCGGCGTAGCAATTATAATTTTTATTGATTTCAATTAGAATAATTCATTCACTTACGTACCAATTACGTTATGGAATTGGTTTGAGACTGAAATTATTGCATGTATAAATCTCCTATTGAGTGTAATTTATTTTTGAATAATTTTATAAGAACAGTTAAATATTTTTGTACAAATTGATTCTTATTTGTAGTTCAAATACGTTTTGTGATCTAAGTCTTCTTTTTACTATCTAAATATATAAGAGTGGCATCGATAGAATTCTGCTCGCAAAGCTTTTAACTTTTAGCTAGATGTTGGCTACGGTTCAAGGGCTGTCGAAACTAGAATTAGAAAAACATTCGACTTTCTATTGGAGTTAAGGAGGTTGGTAAAGCACGTGCGATTGCCTTGAAGGTCGACTGTACCTGAGCCAAACAGATCAACAAACTACAACATATTGGTTGCATTATTCACTATTATAATTACTATCTCTTATATTGTAACTTATCTTTCAATATTGGGATGATACCTTAAGAATAATTGATTTATTTGAACATGTCTACGTTCAAAGTATGCTTTTTTTAAATAAAAATTATGGCTTAAATTTGTTGACTTTTTTTGTAATATGGCGCAAAGCCATGAAAGTGGTATCTCGAACAATATTTGAAAAAAAGAAACTGCAATATTCAGTGGCAAAATAGCGCGTCTAATATTAAAGACGATTTTGCATAAAGTTGATACATTTGTATTCGAGTGAGGTAACAAATATAGATGCCTATGATATAAAAAAATTCACATATTTACTTTAATGTTTGCCAGCGAAAAGGTCTCATTTTGCTTTTCTCCAGTAAACGCATGAGGATTCACAACAAATTTGTTTTATAAATTTTCATTTATAAAACATGCAGTTCAGAAAGGGACATTTCTTTTCAAAAAAGAAGGTTCCCTGATATAATGAAAATTACTGTAAAAAGCTCTTTCGAGCGTTTACAGGCATTTATGTCTGCGTTCACTGCATATCTTTCTTCTGCTGATGGGTTGAAAAACCGAAAGAAAAATCCTTTGTACTCCGAAAAGTAATAAAATGCATAATTATAACACGTGTGAGTGTAAGGATTAATTTAGCGCTTTAGGAAGCTGAAAAATCATTCCTATTAAAATCTGAAGGAAAACAAACGTGTGTATCTATGTCCGGCTATCTTCTCACGAACCACTGAATGCTGAAACGAGCCGAAAGTACCAAAAGATGGGAAATAATCCAAGGAATCCATTTTGACCATTGAAATTCCGAAATTATAATTAGTTAAAAAGATATTAATTAAAAACCTCAAAATGACGTCACGTGCTGCCATCTATTGGCAGCATGGTGAATTCATTAACGGCGGATTCTTTTTTTCCCTATTATTAGTTTTCACATAAAGTGTTGCATTTTTTTATTTATTTAACGGAAGTTGGTGTTTCTTTTTGAGCGAGGTTCTGTGTTTGGATTTATTAACAATGGGAAAAAATCGTTTTCATGCTTTTTTTCTTTCTTTTTTTGTATTAAAGTGTTTAACTTCGTAACGTTTGTTAGGGAAAGTAAGTGACAATATTTGTTGATTGTAGAGAAAAACGGAGGCGGGGCATATGAAAATATATGGACCCCAAGGTCTCACGTGACCTCACTTCTCTCCGCCCGGGAATATCCTATTATTTGTGATAGCCCGTGCAACGCCGGGCCACACAGCTAGTATTGTTATTAATTTATCTCAATTCCTAAAAATTTATCTGTGTGTTTTTGCTATTATATGGTTTTTATAATAAGCGCTATCCAACAAGAAAGTGGAAAAGATGCATCATTCAGAATGTCGAATCTGACTGGACATAAGAGTGCAAAGGGTTAAAGAAAAGACATTTTCTACTTTTTAAAATCAATTATTCTTAACAAAACACTGGAACGTTCATATTGTACACAATTAATCTTTTTTACTGCGAAGGGAGGAAAAGAAATATTTTTCGAAACAAAAGCAAGCTTTCTGTCCGAATCAAAAAATAACCCTTTAGAGTTTCTTGACATGCACATGCACTGTGCTCCAAATGAATTTCTAGAAAATCGTTCAATTTTCCGTCCCGTTCTCACTGTTTAATACGCATTTCTTGCTCATTTGACGAATACCTACATATCAATGCTACATATCTTTCCAGCAATAAGCTATGTTCTTCTTAGGAGTTCAAGCATCTTTTCTATCTCCCGCTTAGAAGTTTTATTTTTGAATAAATGTCCATTATTTAGAACAATATTCTAAATATCGAGGGCGAGCTTGAAGTTTACTTGGCAGTAATTAGCCACAAGCTATTCATAATTAAAAATAAAAATCAGACTGAAAGCATAATAAACACTTATTTGGATGCAAGATTTGAAATGAAACCGCTGTTCAGTAAAAGAGTCAAAAACAAATTATAAATAGCAAACAAGGGCATAATAACGTCGAAAGGATGTCAAGCATAATAAAAGCACGCAGAACATACGATATAAAAAGAAAGGGCCAAATAGCAATAAATATGTAGGGCGCGATTTGAAAAATTAATTTAAAAAACCTGTAATGTAGTAACTCCGTTTTTTCAAATGAGACAGTAGCTCAAAAAGTTTTTTTTCCAGATAGGTAACACTAAACCTATTGCGGCGCACTAAATCTATACAATCCACCGCAAGTGTCAAAATGGCTACCGTGCAGCAGAAGGCACGTCTCTGGTTCCGCGGAAGCAAATCAATTATAACAGTTCAAAGAATTATTCGGTTAGAGTATCAAAATTGTCTGTCTCCAAATGAGAATTCCATTAAGCGTAAGGAGCGAAAGTCTCTCTCACTCGTTCAATAACTTCGCTGAGCCCGATGGTTGTACAGTACTTTTCCTATACTGCACATTTCCTGTTCCCTTTAATTTCTCATATTAACGCTTGGTGGAGTTCTTCATCAAGCGTCGGTATGAGAAATTAAAGGGAACAGGAAATGTGCATTAGCGAGGGAGACTTTCACTCCTCAATTGCTCATACCAACACTTAATAGAATTCTTACTTGGGAACCGACAGTTTCGATACCCAGACCGAATAATTATTTGAACTGTTACAATTGATTCGCTCTCGTGGAAGCGGAGACGTACCTTCTGCTGTACGGTAGCCATTTGGATACTTGCGTTGGATTGCACAGATTTAGTGCGCCGTAATGGCGCGTATCTATCTGAAAAAACGCGTTGATCTACTCTCTAATTTTAAAAAAAACTAAGTTGCTACATTATTGTTTTTTTATTGGTTTTTGAAATGGGTCCAATAATATATGACCACTCTGTACAAATAAAGATAAATGCGCAATCAAATAAAAATAAAAGTGCAATCAAACAAAAATAAAAGTGCAATCAAACAAATAAAAAGAGTGTTCTTTAAAAGCAAGACGATCAAAAAGGCAAAGAAGACACCCAGAACATTTTATCCAGAGAATTGAAAATTCTGTATCCTTAAAGAAAAAGGAACCTTAGAATCAATAATTCATGCAGAATGCATCTGTAGATGATGTTCGTCCGATTTTTCAACACCAAGCACGGTAAGGTTATTTTCACAAGTCATTTGTTTAAGTATTAGTTTCAAATAGCTTTAAAACAAACGAAAAATAAATAGATTGCGTACTGATGGAAGGTAGGAGCGTCCTTGACTAGGCCTTCAGCTGTGGAAAAAAGAGAGGATGTTGTAGAAACGGTCTTAAAATTCATCTACATAAATAATGAAATGTAAACTATTTGATTCAATAAAGTTTCCCTGTAATATTTCTTCATTCAGAAATATTCAATTGAAGTAGAAAAGTACTTAGAAATATAACATTGTTTTAACTATTTTTCATTCCGTTGGTAAGATTAGGAGAGCTATTACTTTAGAAACCAGTTAAGCTATTGACAAAAATATCCGAAAGAATGAGAGTCTACGACATTTTATTTTCCTGGGTCATAGTTAGTTTTCAGTAATTTCCAAGCCGAGCAACTGCACTGAAATTTTTCCATTTCTGAAGCGCGAATCAGATCATTATTTTAAATGAAGCTATGATAGGAAAAGTAATTTGATTACGCACAATTTTGGATGCGTATGCATTCCAGGCAACTCCCTTTAATAAAGATTTGATAAATAACTGACGTAAACTTATAGCATGAGATCAAATGAAACAATAATGTTTAAAAAGTAATGGATGTATTCATTATGGTATCATTCAAGACAAGATTTGAAAATGGTATATAATTTATTCTTTAGAGCGGACGCATTTTATTTACAGCGAATTTTTTTTAACAAAACCTATCAAAAGATTTTTTTCATTTTTCAAATTCCATCTCTGTTGAAAAAGAAAGAGATAATCATTGACAGTGAGAACTGCCAAAAAGTAGTTGGCTGCACTATTATCTTGCTTCCTTGATTTTTATCATCATAAACTTTGGCACTTATTTTCCAGAAAACGTTTTGAAAAAAAAGGCAAGATTTTATCTCTGTAATAGTTGTAGCTCAATTTCTGCTCGGTTTTGTGTGTGTGTTCTATTTTTTGCGGATGAATTTTTTAGATATTTTAAACTAAATTACATTTGGGAATCTCTCTCTGAGGTGAGAAGTCCTTAAACAATTTTCAGCATATTTTTTAACGATAGTTATATAGTTTAATAGTACATTTGAATTGTTCTAATGCAACGATTCTCAATCTGTGGGAACCCCTAGGGGGGCGTGATAACACTAAATGGGGCGCGAGGATATCGAAAAGAAATTATTATTTAAAAAATTGATTAATTTACGGACAGGAAAGTAAAACAAAACGCATTCTGACATAATAAAAAATAAAATACACATATACAAAGATATAATACACTTATAAATAGGATTTTATCAGTACTGCATAATGTATTTAATTAACTTATCAATTCTAAATAACAAAACAAGTTTAGTAATTATTAGTGACTCCAATTTCAGAGCAAAGTTTTTCGAAGGAAGGTTTTATATTGGAAACAGACACTCTGAGGTCTTTTTCTCGCGAAGCCACGAGAATGTTCGATATCGTGGACGTAAGAAAGAGAGCAATAGAGAGGCATCGATTCCGTATTTGTCAATGCAGCGAATCGGTGTTGGCAAATATCAATAAATTTACTTATTCTTGGTAATTTGTAATCTTTGTAATTACAAATTCTTGTAGTGTAGCTTTAGCGTCAAAATACCAAAAATGAATTGTTATTGTATTACATTGTTACTGTATGAGAGAGGGGGGCACGATGAAAATTGATTGAAAATTGGATCGCAAATACTGATAGGTTGAGAAACACTGTTGTAATGTATACATGTACTGCAAGCTAGGGCCCTATTTCTTAAATCTCTAAAACTTAAAGAATTTAAGATACAAGTCTTTTTAAAGTTTTATCATGCTTGCTGTGTGGTGGTAAATTGCCTTTCTTTGAATTAAAGCGAGTTGTTTTCCCTCCTACATGTACAAGTTACTGCGTGTTCTGTTAAACTGTGAATTCAACTTTTTCCCAAGTCCATTTTGCACACAAATATCAATTGGAAATGTACTCCTTAAATATGGCTTAAGATATTTATTTTAGTATTTTATTTTTTCCGATACTCAAAGAATTATTTAATAGATAATGACAATAGCATGATTTTGCTCTATGGACGAGTTTTCTGGTTTGTTCACTTAAATTAAAAACCTTGACTTTATCTGCTTGTATGTTGGGCTTCCGCTTTGAAGATTCCATTGACTTAGCATTACACCGGAATTGCGCAGCACAGGCATTTAAATGTAAACAAACAAAGCAGAAAACTCGTCCATACAGTGATAAGCGAAATTAAGCTTGCTCCTTTTTTCTTTAACATATAAATTCGATAAATTTATTGCTCAGTCCATCAATTTTACTCCCTGTTTTCTTAGGGAAATTTTACTCCCTGTTTTCTTAGGGATGTGAAAGAGAAAAAAGTTAGGGGGTGGTTTCAAAGGTAAAATACATGAATTTTAAAGGAAAGAAAAATAATTAAAATGCTAAACTTTTAATGATTATTTTAAATTTAAAGATGTACATAAATTTACAAAGTATAGATTTAACTTCAAAAGTAAGCAATAATGATTTTTTTTATAATCTAATCTATATATTTTTTGTAATAATATCTTTGAGCTTGAAGTTTTGCTTTCTTATAGCAGTGTACTAAATTTTTATTTAATCAGTAAACGAAAATTTTCTAAGATATTACAAAACTATAAAACATATTCGGTATTACAAAAACAAAAACTCCGATGCTGAATAATTTTATTTTTTATGAGCATGTTACGATTCAGCAGGCAAGTTACTGGGTTAATTGAAGTTCATTTCCCTTTTTCAAATTAAACCTCAAATTTTTAGGTGAGACGACAGATAGAGAGAATTGGCAGGTGCATAGCACAATGAACAGAACAGGTGTAAGGCTTCGGAAATAGTTCACTTTACCTGTCTATCAAAATTTGTTACATAAAAATACTTTGCTGAAGGGAATATTAACACTTTGGAAGTTGGAATTTCAAGTACGTTTTCTCGAATTACCCAACATCAAACTTTTAATTCGAGAATTTGTCTTTCTAGTTTAGATAAGTTGAACATGTTAATAGATGTTTGCAGAACACATCCACTTATTCTTTTATGGTATAAACATTATCTAGGGAAAGCACGGTTTACGATTTGTCTTTTTATTTGAACTTGCATCTAATTCGTATCCCGCACTCAATGTTTTAAGACTTAGCTATGCATTAAAGACTGTTGCTAAATGTTAAAATTTTTCGCACGCAATAATCCCGTTGAACCAGATGGTCGCCAAAGACGGCTAGTGTTTTAATAAATTTATTTACAGATATCGTAAAAATTATAATATTATCCCTCATACATTTAAAATTTTTATGTCAGGTCAAAGCCTATGGATTCTCTTGGATTGGAATTTTTTTCTGGAAATGCAAATAATAACCCAAGGACTATTAAATCTCATTATTATTTAAATTGTATGTTTAATTTCGGGTGAATTATATTTTCATAATATTTTGGTTTGGAAATACTGTCCAAGACTTGTTAATGAATCTTTTCGAAGTACTTTTTCAATGTTTCTTAGATGTTATTGCATCTTTTAGCCTTCTCTTCGTTGAAGAAATTGCATATAATGAAAATTTATTTATTTATTGGATTGTTTTCGGTTTCTTAAAAAATGTAAAGGGGATTCAAACCTCTAATCCGAAACATCGTCTCATGATAATGTTTTAGGCTTGATCCGTCTGTCTTGTCCTCATCTGGCTTGACTGCATTAGCCGTTGCATTCTATGGTTAACAGTTTTTACATCACGCAATTAACCCTTTGCGGACAGATTGGGCGTGTAATGTGCGCCACAGTTACCGATTTCGAAATTAAGGTGTAGGGAATCCAGTTAACAAAGAGGATAGCGGCTAAAATTCGAACACAAATGTGTATATTATGCATCCATTCAAAACCCTGACCATATTGCACTATAAAAAACATTTCGTCCTCTATTATACTAATAAAATCGTAACAACATTGCTTTCTGACTTGACAGGCTCGAAAATTGTCCTACTTTTCTAGTCATTCCACTTGCACTTGTAGCGTTGGCGCGGTCGAAAACATTTTTTGGTCAGCTATTTCATCGTATTTTTTATCAAATTATCAAAAGTATTATAGTCTTCTTTATTATTATTATTGCCAGGAGAGGAAAGCCTGTAAAGTTAAAGTATTTTGGTTTATATAAGCCATGAGGTTTGACATTCGTCACTACGATACAAAATTTTTATGACCTCAGACCCCTCCAGACCCGAATCCTGGATTCGCCTCTGCTCCAGTTATCATGTTCACACGACAACTTGGAAAAAAGCGTTATATATATATATATATATAATCTTGCTTAATTTTGCTTTAAATTCTAATATTATATATTTTAAAGTCTTAATGTATTCCAAAATCACTTTTCTTAAACTCCAGTTTCGTTTTATTTCCCACGCTGGAGGTATATTAAATCTCTCGTTTTGACATATTTATTACTAAAAAAATATTCTAATTACTTCCACGCGCCCACATAAATTGCGAAATCAGCGACTTGTTGGCACCATACTTTTCCCTAAAACACTTACGTACGTGTTATCTACGTGTCTATCTGCTAAATCCCTATCTGAGAAAATGCAGGGATTTTCTTTTCTCTTTTGGCTTGAAATCTTATATATATATATATATAACAAATACGAAACAAACATAGCAATAAACATAGCAAATTTTAATATTTTTTGACTTTCATGATATATATATATATATATATAACTTTTTAACGAAGTGTGGTTTTGGGTTCTAGGGGTCATGAAAATTTTCCGGCAGTCGTGTTATGAGAACCATTGCAATAGGTAGACTTCCTATAAGGAATCTTCCTAAAATAAAGTCTCATGTAATTAAACAAGCACAAAGTTGTAAAAATTGGGATGGCGTATAAAGTGCTCCAACCTGATCTGAGTGTTCTGAAAAGTGACCTGTCTTCAAAGGGTTAACCGAAAAAATACCCGCCTGAAAACAATATCATGATAAAAAAGACATGCAGTGTTTGGAAGTATGTTCAAACATTAGTTAGTAATGAACTGAAAAGTCTAACATTTATTTTCTCTTAATCGCACGAGATCTATTCAAATATTCACATTGATTATCCACGGTCTTGCTATTTTGTTGCACACGGTTATATTATTACAAAATTTTGTTTAAACTAATTTTGGAAAATTTATTAAAATTAGAGAAATAATTGCGCGGAAATCAAACTGGTATCGTTGAAAAACTAATTTGTTGAGTTTTAAACTGGAGTAGAACCGGTTTTTGTCCGATAATATGCTCTAGAATTACTTAGGAAAACGATGAAATTCCGATTAAATATTAATTACAGTAAAACTTCGATTAACTGTCACCGTCCGGAACAGGACTGTGACGGATAACAGAAATCTCTTAATAAATGTGTGCAGTCACGTGATTTCATTGCTGGTTTGGCACGAAAATGAAAATAAAATCCTTTCAAATTGAATAATACGCACATGCTGTATTTCATTTTACGAAACGATCGATATAAACTTCAATATAAAAGCAGAAATGTATTGTAATACTATAAATCTACATTACTTTGAGGATGACGGATAATAGAACTTTTATCAGTACTAACAAAATTACAATTAAATGTCCTTTTCTGTTATCGCAATAATTTTTGAGATATTTTGAAGGGAATTCCAAAGCGATAAACAAAGAAACGAAAATTGCCGTGATAAATACGCAGAAAAGCGTTGCACAAATAACAGATAGTATTCTTCAGATTTTTACAGAATGAACCGTTGCACTAGAATCTTTGAAAAACATACTTAGAAAGCTGAATATTACATGAAATGGAACCATTAAAGCCGCCACCATATTGAAATGGAATAAAAAAATAAAAATTATACACATACATCGTTTTTAATGACTTCAAGGAACATTCACGTGAAATTCGAAGAAAATCGAATAACACGTTTGGTCATGATTGCGTAACAATCAAATTTACCGACAAACAGACGAAATAAATATCTAATGGTTGACTTAAAATGGGACCTCAATCAATAAAGTGATTCAAATTGTATAAAATAGCAAATTCATTTTAGATTTTTGAAGGCCTTACTTAACCAACTAACTAATTTAAATAAGGGCTTTTTTTTCTAAGGCGTTCAGATTCTTGCAAGATTCTATTTTTGATACATATTACGTGCGTTTATGAAATATATTTCTGAATGCGTAACTGCTGCATGAAATATGATGAGTAGCAATATTTGCTGATTATATTAACGTTATCTCAACTTGTTTCGTTTTGTTCTGACAACTTCTGCAGGGGACGGAAATCCCTTATTACAGATAGTGAATTGCAGAATGATATAGCTTTATGCAATTTCACTGCAACAAATAGCTGTTTCATTGTTCGCTGAGCTGACGTAACCAGCATTAAACGTTAGCATTTCAGATATAAATTTTCAGACATCAATGGCTTTGAAAGGAAATCTGATCTCTCAGTTGCAAAAACAAGCCAAATATTTATCGCTGCTTTTGAATTGCTGAATTGGAATTTAAGTAAGTTTGCTATTTAGAAATTTTATATTTACCAGATTTTTTGTGAAAAATATGAAAATTTTTATGATTTTTATGTATTTTGAAGTAATGAAAAAAAGCGTTGAAAAGAGACTGAAATTTTATAAGGAAAATTTTCAGACTTGATTCGGTTTAAAAATGACTAGGGCATTGTCGGAAATCAGAATTTCTATATTTTATTACACATCAAAAACTATTTGGATTTTTTAATATAATTTAGTAATATTAAGTCAGTATACTCCATAACTTGATTGATTCAGGCTTAAAGAAATTCTTGAATTGACAGAGTTAATCTAATTCTTTTAATGTTAACAATGTTACTTCTTTAAACTAATTCAAACTTAATTACAATTGGCCCTTGCGCCATAAACCCCCAAACAAACCAATCAAACTTAATTACAACGAACCCGTTAGTTAACAGTTATAAGTAAAAAAGAGCTAAATTTCTAGTTTAAGTGTGTCCCTTAAATATTCCAGTTTAAAGCGGTAGAAATCACTGAAAATTCTGATGGAGAGAAAGTAATGAATGTGTATCATTTTCACAGAGTTCACTTATACCTTAACAGCAGTTTAGCTTTTGCAAGGGTATCAAATTAACTAGCTTAAAGTTTAAGAATGTATTAATATTTAAAAATTTAATTTATTATCTTATTGTTTGATTTAGATACTTCTTTTTAATGTGAGTAGAAGTGACAATGCAGTGCACTTCTACTGACTCTAAATTTTCCTGCATTCGGAATTTCGTCTGTTTGTCTGTAAATCTATTTGATATGCAGTCATGACAAAAAGCGTTGTTCGATTTTCTTCGAATTTGGCATGAATGTTCCTTGAAGTCATTAGAAACGGCGCGTGTGCAAGGATTCTTATTTTTTATTCCATTTCAAGATGGTGGCCATTTTAATGGTTCCCTTTCATCTAATGTTCAATTCTTTTCAATGATTCTAGCCAAACAAAACTCCATTCATAATGCTTCCGCAAATACCAATAATAGCCATTTTCATTCCACTCTAATTTTGTTAAAACATGTGGAAGCAACCAGTTAATTGAAATTTTGTTAATACTGATAAAAGCAAACATTTAATTGCTATTTTATCAATACTTATAAAGGTAGAGATATGTGTAAATAAGTCGCATTCGAAAAAAATGGCTAAGCTTTAACCTTCCAGCGGGCGCGCCTGCACAAATTTTACGACATATTGTGCATCGTATTACATAAATATATCGAGTTGTTTTACAAAAATAAATACAGCTTTTATTTATATTATCTGTATTTATTAGCTTAATAGTAAACAAAGATTTTATAAATAAAAATTGCACTTAAATTTATAAAAGAACGATATAAATATGTAATACGATGCACAATGCAAATATCTCTTGAAAACGCGCGCCCGCTGGAAGGTTAATGACATCTTAGGGGTGGTCGAGGTTAACTCGAGGTCATATGTTCGCAGAACTACTAGTAAAGATAGACCTTACAGAGCGATTTAGATTTATTTTTATATTACTGCAATTTTTAATTTGTCAATCATAATGCTAATGAGCGATATTCTGCAAGATTATGGCGTCATCATTTTTGATTTAGACTAAAGAACTGAAATATCTCAATTAATCTTTTTAATTGTTCACTTTGTATAAATGAATACGCCAATGCAAAAGTACTTTTAAAACTATTTTTACATTACATTATTTACAGCAAACGTTTTTAAATATTTGTGAATATTATCGAAATTAACTAGTTTATTGCAATTGAATGATATATTTTATCACTATCACTTGATATCTTCACCTTCTAAGCGTTCAGAAAGAAAAAAAAATGAAAAAGTATCATAATGAGTAATAATTGTATTGCAAAGTCAGTTAAATGCTAAATAAGGTATTTTTTCTGAAGTTTATATTAACGTTTATTGATTTTGTAAATAATGCCCACTGTAGTTTTTATTTTGATGTAAATATCCGAGTAGAAGCTTTGTGAATAAGAAACATTTTTTAAAATATTATTAATAATAAATAATTATAGAAATAATCAGATTATTATTATATTATTAAATAAATCAGATATTTCTGAAAGTTATGCAAAAAAATTAGCTTTTCAGGACCAAGCAGTTAGAGAAAGCTGATTGATAACTTCCATAGACGAGAGGAGTGCAACTTATTAACTTCGTTCTTA
>BGPR01000427.1:330745-466032 GCA_013235015.1 Araneus ventricosus | reverse complement strand
AATTCACTTTGAGGAAACACGTCATATAATACATAAATCACTTCACGCGTTATTATATCTTTACAGCAAAAAAAAAAAAAAAAAACTTTGAGAATAAAGCAATTAGAGGAAACTGATTGATAACTTCCAAAAACGAAAAAAGTACAACAAGCAAAATCGGTTTTGCTTAAGAGAAGTTTACTTCGAAGTAACGTATCTTATTTTAGACGTGATGCCTTTGGCGAGTAGCTTGTTTGCCGGAATATTGATTGTGTAATTTCAATTGAATCTCTTCTACGTAATTCAATATTCATGGTTCCTTTAATAAAGTATTTTTAAACTTCTATTTTTGATAGACATTTAAGCCACTTTTTTTTAGTAGCCTTGTGCTTGTTCTGTTCATTGCATACATGAACGTCCCTAATGAAGTAAAATCATATGTAATTGTCCGCCTCATCATCATCTAACTGTTTAGCTGAATTAAAAAATAGTAATTATAATCATTCAGGTTACCGGATATAATTCTTAATAAATTTAATATCTTAGAGGGTTTTGAATACAGATTACACAAAAAAATTGATGAAATAAAAAAAGAAAGTAAAATCCATTAGGATATTACTAAAGAAAATGAAAAAAGATAAGCAGAATTTTTTCTTTCCTTAGCATTCAACAATGGAAGAGGAACATGAAATTAAATATTTGTGTAAACGATGAAAACGGTTTGAATTTCATTCCAACAATGAAAAATATGGTTGCAAATTCTGCTTAAAAATATTTCCAAAAATATGCTGAAATTGGAAGGCAACTAAATTGGCATCACGGAAAATATTTCTTTATTTTTTTTTTATTTCAAGGCGGTGTGAAAATGATTCTTGAGGGCAAATATGTTTCGAAATTTATTATTATTCTTAAAAAGCTCCAAAATTTTGCTTAATTAATAATCAATTAAAATTTCGAAACAATTGCCCCGACTTTTACATTCCCACTCTCCAAAATACATTTAGGACCGCGGCGGCCTAGTGGTGGGATGTTGACCTCAGAGCTGGAGGGTTCCAGGTTCGAAACCCGATTCCACTGAAGATCCGGCGTACATGGGGGTCCGCTGAATAAATCATACGTAGGGGGACAAATGCAGTAGGGGCCGCTGCTGCGGTGCGGTAATTTGGAGAAGGGAGCGGTAATTTGGGAAGGTGTCGTCCTCGCCATGTGACCTGGGTTCAAAATTGCGAGGTCCGTAACAAGATAGCCTTCGCGTTGCTTCAAAACGGGACATTAATGTAACTAAACTAAACCAAAATACATTTATATCAAATTTAGTAACTTATGTCAAACTGCTTGCATTGTGAAACGCCAACTGACAGACGGACACACACACATTCGCTCTTACTGTTAGTAGAGATAAATCACATTATGCATGATACCACTCTCGTATTAACGTGTTTGACAACGTGACTTTTCACCTTAACAACATGAATAGTAAATAAAATTGCATGCAACGTTTAACAAACTTAACATTTTATAGAACCATCCAATAAACTACCGTGACTTTTATTTTGTTTTGATTTTGCACTTTCAGTACAACATATGTTCCAGAACGTGTTCCTTTCAATTTCTTGACAGTCATATCTTTCAATGAAATTATTTTAAAATAAAAACTATAAAATTTTAAAACCTTCGATCTATTCGAAACGTGCACAAAGATTTATTAATTTTATTTTATTCACTGATGTAAAATATCGCCTCTGCAAATAGAATTCTATTAATTGCCCTTTCATCTTAAATTGTGAAAGAATCATGTGACTAGGGTGTAGGGGAAATCTTATCGCATGAAATGGGGTTTATCTTATTGTTCTTCATTGAGATAAAGCATTATATGGATTTACCAGTTGTATCTAATTAGTTTTCTTCCTGATGCTATCAATTATTTTTTTCTGTTAGTTAATTTCTGTGTTTTTTGAAAATATTATGTATCTGTTGGGGTTGTATCTTTAGTTTTTACTTTCAAAAAAATCTTTTACTCTATGCATTAACTAAATGAAAAAATGAGCAATTATTTTCTCAAATTTTTAAAATTAGGATAAATTTGTAAGAAATGCATAATTATGCAATTATTGGTTCAATTTATGTTACTTTCAATAAACGTTTTTACTTTCGTGTTGAATTTTATTTTTATTCGTATCTTAATGTATAATTTTTTTAAATCAAGAGTTACTCATATCTCTAATTCGATTGTTAAGATCGTTATCAGTTTCCATAGAGGAATGAACGTTTAATATAGCAAACAATATTGGAGTTTCTAAATTTGTAAATAAAAAGAGGGAAATATTGCAACCTCTGTGCAATATTTCTCCAGGTCTTCTGCATGAATTTACTTTTATTTCTGAAATTTTTGCTTACTTTTATAAATATGTTTTATAAAAGAAGAGTCAACCGTCAACTTTTAAAAGCCCCAAATCTTATTAAAATTTTAGTTAATTGAAAATTAAGCAAGATTTTGGCATTTTCCGCGATATTTTCAGAAAATATGTATTATGTCACAAAAACTATTTCTATACATAATAAAATTTTAAAAAATTAGCTTTTCTTGACTCAACTTTCATTTTCTTTCAATTCGTTGCCCTCGTTTTAATAATTTTTCAAAAATTAACTTGTTTATAAAATTTACAATTTATAACACTTTATTTTATTCGTGAAGAACAAGAATACATAAGAACTGTTGCTAGAACACATTAGAAAAATTTTGGATGAAGTTGAATTTTATTACTTTTTTTATTCATATTTATTCTAACGCTTTTTCTCTATGAAAAATTTCCTACGTAATTGTCCTAAAACATCCGTTGAAATCTTTCTTATACTGAAAGATTTATGAACAAAATTTGAAGTTCCTATGCAATAAATACTAATAACTTATGGAGAAAATTAGCTATCGGCGGTTTTTAAAAATCAACTGAACGGTTCAACTGATATTCTCATTTTAACTTTAAAAAAACATTTCAGACGATAAAAGAATTTTGGGTATTGTAATTTTTCTATACAAAAGTAGTTTTTTACATCAAAAATATTAGACATGGAAGTATTTTAATCCCGAGCAGCGCCGGGCATAACAGCTAGTTAACCTACTAAATTTAAATATTCTCATTTCATATTCCCCGTCCTAAAATCCCTTCTATAATTATTTTTTATTTATCAAAATAATATTGAAATTTTACTGATTTCATCAGGGTGCTTTCCTGAAGAATAATGATCCTTAGCGTTTCCATTTTATGGTTCTGTATTTTTTAAATGTATGTCAAGATTTCGTTTATACACTCACTTGTTGAGTAAAGAATTGTACCAAGTCGAAGAAGATTTTTCTTAGCCTTATTCGTTGGAATATTGATAAATAAACATATAAAACAATGATATTAAGTGTAAAAACACGAATTAATAGGAAGAAAAATAAATTAAGAAATATACATAGCATCCGGAGTGCGCAAATGCTGCAAGAAACCAAGATAACAATGAAAAAAAATAAAACACCCAAATAAAATGAATGAAATTCTTAAGAAATTAACAAGTTAATTACATTAATTTAAATTGAACAAGTATGAATAATTTTAAAAAATCCACGGGATAACCTTTATGAAGGAGTCACTCAAAGTATTCCAGTTGTTTTTTATTTTGAATCCACGAAGATGAGTATTTTATTTTGAATCCACGAAGACTCAAAGTATTCCAGTTTTTTTTTTTATTTTGAATCCACTAAGATGAGTGACTCCTTGATGAAGGTCATCCGGTGGATTCTTTAAAATTATTCATACCTGTTCAATCTTAATCTCTTAAGAATTTCATTCATTTTATTTGGATGTTTTATTGTATTGGAATATTGATAGTTGACATTTTGAATCAAGCTTTCTAAATTTTGCTGCATGGATTTGCTTTTATACAAACGCAGAAACTTTTTATACAAATGTATAAATGTCAACTAATATCTTATTTAATTAATGTATTCTGTAAATTAATACTTGATTTCAAATAAATATTCAGCACTGAAGAACAATACATTTTCTGAAATATATTGACTGCGATTGCTTAAACTTGAGTACAACCTAAATAATTTTATCTGCTTACCCTTTAACGTGAATTTTCCCTCATTTCGATTTTGAACACACAGATTAAATTTATAAATTCGATAAAATTATTTATAACTCGAAATTTTTCGTTAACCTAAAACAAGATTTATAAAAAATGGCAATAAAATTAAAGTTCGGTTATTACTCAAAGTAAATTTTTATCAGTTCAGCTTATATCTTCATTGCAATAATTTTAGTATAAAAATTGAAAAGCAAAAAAAAAATGTACTTTCTATTTAATTCTTTTAAGAATTTTATGAACGTAGATTAAGAATTACATTTGTTGGAATGCATTTTTACTTCGAATGTTAATTCCTGAAACAGTTTCATTTTTTGTTTTAATCCAAAATTACAGTTTCTTGAAAATCTCATTTAGTAAAAATCAGATTTATTGTTTTTCTTTCCACTAAAAAATTTCTTCGATAAAAAAAGCAGAAATTTATTAAAATGAATGAATGTAAAGTAAATTTCTAAATTTATTATATAAATTCATATATAATCAGTATTCATCATATTATGATACACAATTGAATGAGTGATTATTTTCATTTAAAAACATTTTTAATGAAGTGTCTTAAAAAAAGTCTATATAATCACTTGCCACTCCTAGATTTAAAAATTAACTCTTGACAACATAGCAGGTATGTACAGCTGAATAAAATTTATTTTATAAACATTCATACGTGAATTAAATTATTAAATCTGAAAAAATATTTAAAACTGATAAAATATTTATTAAATTGTATGAAGAATTTCTTTTTTCTTATAGTAATATCGCTATTGATGACTTAAATAAATAAATAAATGATTTACGAAAATAATTAAAAATACTAAGCAAGACAGAAAGAAACAAAGCCTGAAAATATTATAATGTAATTCAGATTTAAATAAATTATATGAATAAAAATATGATAGACAATATGAACATATGAACACAATATCGTTTGAGATTCACATTTTCTAAACAAAATTTTATAAAACCATCTTTATTTTAGAAGAAGAAACATCTAATTAATGACATGCTTTTTCTTTTTTTATATATATAATGTATTTTAAAGAAACCGTAACACACACAGTCACACAATTTGCGTCCACAGATCATATTTTGATAAAAATCACACACAGGATTTCAACAGGTAGACACCACACATGAGCATTCTGTCACGCAGATCTTTGGAAAAAGAAAAGAAAAAAAAATGAAAAGTCATGGAAAAAATGTCAGTATGGTCCACATATAAACACAGAAACACGATGCTGAAAAAGTAATAGAAAGTTGCAGGCTTTAAGAAGAAAAGGCTGTATGAAGGTATAACACAAAGAACACATAAAAATTTATGAGCGTTTATAATTTCTTCTTTATCTGTATAGGAAATACGGATTCGCTGCAGGATTTCTTTTTGCAAATATTTTAAAAGTACAAAATGCTCTTATAGAATGTTATGTTTAAAAATCTTTCTTTAGGAAAAATAGATACTTTGTAGCCCGAGTAGCAGCTTGGAAGTGGAGAAAATTAACATGGCACTACTACTTTAGGAAAACACTGAATCTGCAGTCACTCGTAAGGCTATTTTCAGACCAGAAATCAAAGCGACTAAAACTATTTCCACGAAAAATTCAGGAAATATGCATTTCTTTTAAATTTTCTTCACAGCACCGAACTTGAAAAAAACTATCCAAACTTGTATATGTTCTAAGCTAATGTAAACTAATATTTTACTCTTCGTGTGTATAGGAGTCACTGAGATGATTCTTTGTTTAAACTTTACAGTCATGCTAAATCGATGCAACACAGAAGGGGAAAAAAGAGTCTTGATGGTTCGGCATTCCAGGGACGGCTTACAAAAGGGCCCTCTCACTCAGAACATTCCAATTCTAAAGCTTCGAGGTGTCTTGACAGATCGGATTTAGGGTGGTTGGTGATGGCATGAGGACATGAACCATCACCAATGTTAAGATATCTAGTATTGGGTATACGGGATGTCCATGCCATGGTAGATTGGAAAATACCTGCTGGATATTCGGCTCTTGTGTGGTACCTCTGGGGTCCTGGGCTTCAGAAGATTCCTTCCGTAACCGTAGGAGACGGGGGCGTACAGGTCATACTGAGCAAGTGGAACCTTGGGTAGAGGTGCTGGTCCAGTTGGAATATATTGGGGGATGATCGGATAGTCACGGGTGGTTCGATGGTCCAAGGAATTGACGACTGGAACGTACAGGTTGGTTCCATACCTGTAGTTGTCGTTGTACATCAGAAGAAGGGGTTTCCTCCATCTGTAGCTCACGTCAACCATTTTGTTTTAAGTCCCTTTTTCTCTTCAAAGAGCACAAAGGCTGGAGGTGTTTCGTTCGTTTCGTTGAAGATGGAGCTCGACAAACTGATTCTTCGCCGTCTGACTGCCGATCTGGGTCTAATAGTCGCTTTTCGCTATGACCGTCGCTGTGGCCCAGAATCTGGCGAGGGGGGGAAAGCCTTACGCTGCACTTTGATCCTATTTTAAGTTTATTTCCAGCCTTGGGGAAAAGGGGTACCTGTAGTATCAAGAGTGATACGGTGGGGTGTTCTTTTTTCATAATTTTTTCTTTCTCTCTTAATCTGCGTTCTTTATTTTTGTCTTTAGCTGCTTTTTTTTCCCTATCCCGTCTTGCGTCGCGAGCTTTGAGCGCTTCGTTCCCCACTTTTAGCTCGAGCTTGTTTCGCTGGAGATTTGTGTGAAAGATTCTCTTGTTCTATCGCCCTAGAAATCTCATAGAGCTTCCGAGTGACGTAGATTACTTTTTTTTTTTCGTTACTTGACAGAGAATGATGTTATTTTATTTAATAAATAGAATAGTGTCAATGGACTTAATCCGTCTGGGTTTTTTAAGCGACTGATAGATTGTGAAATCGTTATACATTTTTAAAACTCTCCTTGTTGCAATTGTTTTGTGAATTCTGTTTGTAAAAAAAAACTTTTGTCTACCGTTTGGATAGATAACGAGTAAACATATCTTCTACTAATTGTATGGATTTTCCATTTCCTGTGTTTCCAAAATAAAAATAGCCGTCTTAAATCAATTTAAATATTAATAAAATACAATTATTGTCCAATTAGATTGAAGCATATTATATTATTTAAAATGAAAAATGAAAATAAAAAGTAAGATGTTTTGTCGATATCGCACTTTTAATCTTCGGATATTCTTTGATACCTTAAAGTCCTTCCATGTGTACTTTTTTTATAACAGAGCTCATTTTGATCCATACTCATAAAGATTCATACGAATCAGATCTTCGTGTGCTCATAATTTTGTCGCTTTTATTCTTCTGAATTAAATATTGAAAATTTAAATGAATTCGAGCAACAATTTATATTTATACTAATATTCTTCGGAGGGTGAATAATATATTTATTATTTTTGATTTATTTGGTATTTTCTTTTTAGAGGAAAGAAATTGTTGTTAACCAATAGTGATGTATATGCTCATATGAGCGCTCAAACAACAGTTTTTAATTGGAAAGCTATTGTGTCTTATGCAACTCGTACAACTCTCTTTTTAATTAAAGATCTATTCCATTTGAAATTCATCTATTGAAGTATATCTTGCCATGATTTCAAAAGCAAATCAATCATATGAAGAAAATGTAAAAGAAATATTTTCAGTTTTTAATTTCGAACCATTTATGAAGTGAGAAAGACGCTCAGTTTAATGATGTTTTTTTTTTCAAACTTTTAACTGTAGATTTAAAACAAAGGTAACGAATTTCATATGCTCGCTCTCCGTGTCCTCCGATGAAATCAAGTAACATCATTAATTTGCTGCTATTTTTCTTTACCAGCAAAACTTGTTGCTAGTGTTGGTTCTAGGGAATAGTTAACATAAAATAAATTAGATTTCATTCTGTATTTCGGTATTCACTAATCATCAGCAAAAAATGAGGCATTCAGATAATTTTGCTGTCGTTTCACACTCGTTTCAGATATTTTATTAGAAGTAAAAAGTCCTTAGAGGAAATTAATATTAAATTCAGACCTTAAAGTCTTTTTCCTCTACCGAAAACCTATTCCAGTTTTGAATCTGCATGGATGAATGGCCTTTGATGAAGTCATCCACCTGATTCTTACTTCTTATCGTTGTCTGCTATTATTTTTGTATTTTTAACTCGTCCACAAATAAAAAATTCCCTTTATTAGTATTTTTATTTATTTTGTACTTCGTAATTTTTTCTTGGATGCTGCTGCACTTGCGCACACCAATTAAATTGCTGCTATTAATTTTTGTCTTTTTAGATACTCAATCCTTATTTTTTTGTCTTTTTAGATATTCAATCCTTATTTTTTGTCTTTTTAGATATTCAATCCTTATTAGAAGTAACAGATCAACATTATTTTTGGTCGCATTTAATGAAATACGGTGATCATATCGTTGTCGTTCAAGCAGATGTCATTAAGTCCAAAGCTATAGTTTCGAGATGTAGTCGGTTTGTACTTAATTAATTTTGAGTCGCTAAGATAAATACTAAAAATTATTTTACAGATTTCTACTTCCTACGGTTGATTAACTGATGGATAGATAACAAGTTTCTAACACGGTTGCACACATTGCAAATTCAAATTGACTGCACTAATTCGCCAAAAAGTTTGTGACGACTTAGTGACTTCTGTCTGAACGACGACGATATATGGAAATGATGCTACGTAAAACGGTTGGCAAATGTAGTTTTCTATTTTTATTTAAAAACCGAGTTTCATATCTCCAATCATTTTAGTTTCAAGAACAGCAACCTTGAGTGGAAATCGACACGCGGTCTCCTGCATCGACTCGGGCTATATTGGTGTAAGAATTCCGAATCTCGGCTATTGTTGTTGTCTTGGCGAGATGCAATACGTATTTGCGTATCTTGTCAAAGCAATTGTTTCTATTTTATCCAAACTGTTGAGTGATGTCTTGCTTATTTTTAGACAACAATAGAATTTTCGCTCACTCTGTACCTTAAATCCTTATAGATTTTTTTTTTTTGGTTAGATTGTCCTCCAGAGACTCTACTGAAAGCCCGAATGAGTCTACACATCCTTACCGGCCTATCTGAAATGAGATTACTCGTCTTATGTGGTTTTAACGTAATAGCTCACGCAACTGACTTGATCTCTTTGTGAGATTTCCGATCTATCTCAGTTAATTGGTGGTTTGACGAGATATCTTCTCAGCTGAATTCTCGGAAGATTTACACATTCTAAATTCGCCGTGAAGAGAACTATTTGAGAGAGGAACGAAGTATGCTCTAAAAGCATTAATTAATATTTTTATTTTATTTTGCAAAACATATTTGAAAAATCACTGTACACTCAACCATGCAATCAAATTGTTCCACTGTTCATATAAACCAAAGGTTCCCGACCTGTGGTACGCGTACTCTTGGGGATACGCGAAGGACTATTTGCGAAATAGAAGTTGGTAATGGCGGAAACAAGAAAAAATAAAGATTTAAAAAAGTTACAGAATTCTATTTCCACAAGTTAATACTGGCTATTGAATAACTGTATCACTTGAAAGTTGATTATTACGGAGTGTAATTTTTAGCCATCCTTATAAATTAATCCAAAATTATTGCAATACTGATTTCAATCGTTTTGACTTTGAACTTACACTATTGTAAAAATGTAATATGAAAAATAAGTCCAGAGAATGTTATTAATTCGAGTCAATTGACTCTTAACCTAACACAAGTCCTTAACATTAGTGATAAAAACTCCTTTGCATAGACGGATAGTTGGTAAGGGGGGGGGATATGACAGAAGGGGGTACGCGAAAAAATAAAGATTCATCAAGGGGTGCGCGAAAAAAATAAAGATTCATCAAGGGGTACGCGAGGAAATAAAGGTTGGGAACCCTTGATATAAGCGAATGCGAAATTGGAAGATAAACTACTAAAGAGAGGACTTAATTCTCCGTTCAGAAGCTGTTGTGTCGTTTTTAAATTAATTCAAGTCTTGGTGAAGAAAATACATGACTAGAAACTTTCCCCCATTAAATTAAAAGTGTTTGTATGTTCCGAATTCACAAGAAAGATAAGAGTATTTATTTGAATGTACTTGCCTTTTTATTTTTTAAGAATAGTGAATCAAAGCCTTTGCAACAAATTGAAACTGAATCTTTTAAGTAATATCGAAATTAAAACATTTTCTTAAAAGTCACGTACTTTTTTATTACTTCTTATTTTTTAAATAAACAATTGATACCAGAACGATAATCGTAGCTTTAATTTAAGAACAGTGAGTTAACTGAAAGATACAGAAATTAGCTACATTTTTTATTAGAATGTTGTTAGATTTGCTCGTAATATCGTTTGTGACTATCGTAAGGGAAAAATCGATGCACCATCTGTCAGAAAAATCATTTGTCGTTGTAATGAAATTTTTTGTGTAAAGCAATTTCTTTTTAATTTAAAAAAATAAATATAGTTAGTTTAACTTAAAAACTTTAAGAACTAAAACTCCTGCATCCGTCATTCCAATTTCGTTATCATTTTCAAATCTTTGATGTAATAACTGCAATATTTCTCCGTAATTTAAAACAAGAACAATCGAAATACTTTTTATATTGATTTTAAATCGATTGTTTTTCTGGTGAGTTCAAAAATGCTCTCCGTCCCAAAAATGCTCTCTTGTTCTCCCGTTTTCTACAGCAAATCTGCTGTAGAAAACGGGAGAAAATATTCTTTCTCCACTGGACTGTTTTTGGCTTGCGTGTCATGTCTTATCAATCTTAACTTGGCAAGGAGCCAAATTAGAATTAATGTTCCAAGAATCACATCAGGTATAACGCCGCGTGAGTACTTCCAGCAGTGTAATAAGAGTTGAAAGAAGATTAGATCCACCAGTAGCTATATTTTTGAAATTGATGAAAATTAACTTAATGTTCTCGTTTAAGTACTAACACTATTTGTAATAATTTCACAATAAGAATATATAATATACGCATTTTATAATGAAAGCAATTGGAGACTTATTTCGGAGACTGAAGTTAGGGTCGAATTGCGCTGGTGGTAAGGTCATTATTTTTCGGGACCGGAGGCCACCCAATGTGGGCCTGCTTGAAGTCCAAGGGTTCTCTTTCTAGAGTGGTCCAGAAATTTGAAGAGGGAGGTGCTGGCTCAGATTTTGTCCTTGTCATCTGACAACGACTCAAAATGTTGAGGTCTGTCCCAAAAATGCTCTCATGTTGCTCCGGAACTGGACGTTAATATAGCTGAACTAAACGAAACTAAAATTGAGTCTAAAATATTTTTACCAAGAACTTTTCCACACACGAAATAAATAAATAAATGCTAAAATAAAACTATCGCTCCACGATTTTCTTTTTTGGTTTGTCTCGGCATGGTATCTGCTCTGCCATATGCATTATTTTCTTTTTTCTTTTTAACAGTCTTGTTAGGAATATAAATTTATCCAAATAAAAAAGAAACGTTACGATATTTATTATGCTCTCTTGAGACATTTTGCATGCGAGCGCCAGCACACACATGAGTCTTCGGTGGAAAAGGTCTCTATTCATGACACATTCTAAGTACGTGTTGATAATCTGAATATTAACATGATAGTATTTATAGGCTAGATACAATCTACATGATGCTGACATGCATGACGCAGAAATAATTCAAAATGCTCAACAAGACCGACCAATGGATCTGGAGCTACCAAATTTGGCACGTTGTTATTTCTTGAGTAGTAGCGGCTCACTAAGAAAGGATTTTTCAAAATTTTAATTAGATTCGTAATTAAAAATTAATCGAAATGTTAACGTTCTCCCTCAGTAACCTCGGATCATATTATGAGCCAACACCCATTTTTATATAAATTTAAAATTCTAAACATCATTCTTTTCAGTGATAACAATTGTATTTTCAGTTCTGTAATTTTAATAAATTTTAAAAAATATTTTTAAGTATGTTTTACAACAATACTTTTTAATGTTTTGTTTACTGCCTACCATTTTTGTATGCACGTTATTATTGCTATAATTAAAAGCTAATTTTTGAAAAAAATATAAAGACAGACGAATCATGCCTAAAGTATTGTCATGGTACGATATTTCGGGCTAGCCGTTCGAATCTCCTTAATTTTTTTTCTTTGAGATCTGTAATATTCGATGAGTTGGACTTGAACGCAAGGTGGAGATCAAATAAAAAATGCTGATTTGCTCTCAAAACGAAAGATAACGAGACTTAAGCAATTACACACACTACGCGAAACGAACGCACAGTAATTAATGAGAACTAGCAAACCACGAAACAATACTTTAAAGGTAAAACAGCATTAGAGCAATTCCTCTTATCAATCGTTGACTGGGGAAAATTGTAGATATCTGCAAATTTCGCCGATTTCTGTCGAATATGAAAGTGAGTGGCATATCTAATAGATATCAGTTTCTGGATATCCTTTATCAAAATTTTAGAAGATTCTCGAATGTTCTGGAATACAACTCCGCTCTCTCATTTTAATTCAAAAAATATGCACTATATTTTTAGTGAATTCTCTGCCTTCACAACTTCAAATCGAAAAAGCATGCCAAGTATTAATATGATCGGCCTAATTCTTTGTGTTTTTCTTTGAGTCTTTACAAAATAACAAGATCATTCATCACCTTACCCATGTGTTTCACCTGAAAAAGATTTTGGTTGACTTAGCGAATAGTTTTTTGCTTTTTGTTTACCATATTTCTTGAAAGAAATAATTTATGACATTAAGAAATAGTAAACAATACATCCGATGAAAATACTTTGCAATTTAGTGGAAAAACTTTGAAAAACTTTTGAATTTTAGAACCAGAAGTTTGGTTTTTATATCTCGGAGCATCTTCCTTGAGTCATAAATTAATATACCTCCTCTCGACTACACACCTCATACAAGCACCAGTAATCACCCTATTATTGCTTAGTTATAAAATTACACAGGATAGGTCTAACTGGGTGCTTTATAAATATTTTGAATCCAGATTCTTGGTTTGTTCCCTTTCCGAAAACGTTCATCTCTTTCCATCCAGTCACCCCAGACCCACGAAATCTCCCATTAAACTCCTAAATAACCGTACGACGGAACAATTCGATTTCGAACACAAGCGCTGAAACCAGATCCGCCATTTGTTTTTCGTGGAAACCGGCCGAACCTTTCCTCGGCTGTCTTGTTGAGACCAAAGCAACATCTAACTTTAAACATTTTAAGTGTCTCGCGTTCTTTGTTCTATTTCGGTTCCACCATTTTTGGCTCCGCCGCGCGAAGGCTTGCATCTTAGCATTGTTCTCCTAACCACCTCTTGAGGCGGAATCTGTGCCTCCTCAACACACCTGGCATCAGGCCCAAACGATTCGATCGCTTAGTATTTTTGCTTCACTAATTTGGCGCCCGCTGGGGTGACCTTTGTGCTGGCATTTTTGACGATCTCATATTGTTCTTGGCAGGTGGAAGATGGTCATGTATATTCCGACCTTGATTTTGAACTCCTTTTTGGATTATAGGCGATAAGATTTTGCTTGGGTTGGGAAATCGAGTTATTAGTTGTTTCTGGAACTAGTGTTTGTCGTTAAAAAGTCTGTATTTTCTTATCGTTTCTTAAATTAGGCTCCTCAGACTGATTTTTGATCACGTTTCTTGCCACGTGTTTCGATATACAATGAACTTATTGTTCTTTGCAACTGATATTTTTACCATCAAAAGATAAAGTAGAAGAGCAGAGGAAACTCGGTTTAAATAGAATAACTGCCAGTTGAGAAAACAGTGCACCTAAAAGTCATTGTCTTATTGCTATTGATAAAGTTACACACTGTTATATCGAACTCAAAAGCAAATGGTTATAGAGTTTATTGCATCGAAGTTTCCTTAATTACCATGTTAACGTTTTTAATTAGTTAATTATTTCTTTTTATATGTTACAAATGAGATTCAAATATGCGTAATAAAGTGATAAAAATTGAGCAAACATTTCTGAGGTACATTGGTTCAATTTAGCCTTTCAAAATAGCTTTGTTTCACCAAAATTATAAGACATTTCTTCACGCCATAAGTAAACTATGTTAACCCCTTCGTTCCTGATGGTACATATGTGTATCATCAGCACTACAAAATACCATAAACAGAAATCATTCAGAGATGAAAGAGTTGGGTAACAATTTTAACACATTACAAGAGATCCAACAGAGCGCAATGTATTTAGTTTTTGAGAACGGTTTTCTCTTTTCGACCTACAGCTATGACACTTTGTCCATCCGAACACGCGCTTAGGATAATGTAAATACGGTAGAAACATCAAAATCAGCAAAATTGGACTTAAGATAGCTTACCTGTGAGGTACGGATTTGGTAATTTTTCAATGCATGAAAACAACGCCACGAAATCCCTTCTAACATTTTTATTACTCACAATAAAGAAGAAAGCCCATACATTAATTTGAAAAAGTTATTAAGGTATATTCATTGCAGGTTTAATATTTGAAATTGGAGGAATTTTTCATTCTCAGTTGTCACCAAAGTATTGGGCCACAACTTATGGCATTTGGTTTATCAGAAGTTATATCCTCATCGCATCTCCTTCCCAACTTTATTATATGGTCATCATGGATATGGTCATCAAATAATGACCACTGTTGATGAACCCTCATTTAGAAAAAAATAGTATTTATGAATTTATTTAATTCTTCCTTATTTAAATAGTTAACTCATTTAATTTTTCCACGTTATTTTATTTATTTAGGCCCAACACCCCAGATTACGCACCCGGGTTCTAAAGCGTCCTGGATTGAAGCTCAGAAAATCTTGTCACATTAGTTTTATTGCAAAATAAATAGCAGAAACTACACATTCCGATTGACCATTAGAGAGTAATTTTTGAATGAAATAATTTTGTTAGCTGAGATTTCTTTTTGTCCTAAAAATCGTATTCTACTTTCGATGTCATGGAATTGAATTTTTACGTTTTCCTAAATTAGGCGACTGGATCTCCTAATTGCTTACAAATTCTTTTTATCATGTGATATGTAATGAGTAAAAAAAAGTAGAATGACTTCTGTGACATTAATAACATGCGTCTTACCATGTAAAACGCTTCTGCTAAATGATCAATTTTCCGAAAATAGTCTCAGTCATCCTACTGAAATATTCTAATGATCTGCAGTCACGAATTGAACCTTGTATATCTTAACAACTTTCCTAGATAAAAGAAACGCAAATTGTTTTTAGACAGTCTTCAGATTGAATTTTTTGCGATAAAATTTAGATGTAAAAAAGTTAACACGGCATTTAATGTATTTTTAAAAATCATCTGCCACTTTTTGCTTACTTGGAAACGAAATACAGAAGGAGAAAATGCTGCAATCGTCAAAAATTCGAACTGAAGATAAATCTCCATGTTCTGTCTATTTTCGATTTCCCGCAGTCCAAACAAAACATTTTTGGAATAATGTTTGACCGTCTGTCCACATGTATATGAATGAAATAAATTAAAAACGAAAGAGCTCCATGAAACAAATTGGACATATTGTTGTATCGCCCAAATTGGAAATCTGTATTAACCATTGAACAGTTTTGCCCGACACTGTTCGGGCATTGCGAAAGGGGACTTTCCTGATTTGCCCGAATGCCACTCGGGCAGGTCATTTTTCTAAGCTGATTTTCCCGGCTTTTTTGCTTTCTTTACCTTGCAGTGTTTCTAGTAAATGACTCCAGCAGTCTAATTAATGTTGGACAGCAAAATATGTGTAAACTAGTTTTTAGGTCAGGTTAGATTAAGTAAAACAGATTTTAGGTCCTTTTTCCCTCCTGCAATCAAAAATTAATAAAATCAATACTTGTTACTGTTTTGACTGCTGATTTTAATTTATAAAATCAATTTTAATACAAAATTGCTTATTAAAAAATGTGTTTATATTTGGACAAAATATGGCAGAAAAGAGAAACTATTAAGTGGTTAAATTTTAGCCGAAATTTGTCAGAGATGCAAAGGACATATAGATGTATTTTATATGCCCGTGTGAATGTGAATTCGATATCTAAAATGCACAGAAATCTAAATTAATGAAATTTGGCCTGAGGTCTTTAAAACTGTAGATCGGTTTTAAATGTTGGGCAAAATGTACATTATTTGTCTATCCAGGTGCCTGGTGGGCCGCGGTGTTCCAGTGACAAGGTCTCGGCAACGGGGCCGGAGGGTTCCAAGCTCGAAACCCGATTCCACTTAAGATCCTCCGTGTATGGGGCCTGTTGCGCGTTAAATCATACCTAATGGGCAAACGTACTCCCGCTGGTGTGGTGCGAAAGTTTGGAGAAGGGGGGGGGTCGTCCCCGTCATCTGACCGCGATTCAAAATAACGAGATTGCCCAAAATAGCCTTCTTGAAGCTTCAAAACTAACGTTAATTAACTAAAATTAAAATAAACTATCCATGCGCGTATATGGATATGCGAACTCAAAAGAAGTGCAACGAGTCATACGAATGAAAGTAAACTTGCTGTCTTGACACCTAAATTGTAAATCTGTGTAAAATTTTGGATGCAATCCGTCGACTAGAAAAGATACAATGCCAGAATACATGTCGATTCTTTTCACCATACGACGAAGCTAAACATTAAACTCTCTATATTTTTTTGGAAGTATAAAAATGTATCATTTTTTACAGTTTAAACTTTTTACTTAGAGATTGCGGAGGAATAAAATTCCAAAATATCCTTTAAATTCCGAAATTCTGTTAGAGAAACAAGCAAGTGCCCTCCCCACTTTCAGACAAGGCCTATGGCTGCTTTCGACTGCTCCTAAGATTGCCTATACCCAGGTAGCACAACATTGTACAATATCTTTTTGCTGCTGGGGTATCTGTCTTCCCTCGTTAGCAGTGGTATCTATGACTCATGGGTTGATACAAAAAGACAGAGGATTGAAACTATCTTCAGAGGTGATTAAAGAACACATATTATTTATGCAGGGAAAGTTAAATCTTCTTCGCTGTCACACACAAACCGACGGACAGCATTTGTAGCAGTTCGTACACAAGGGGTGGCGCCAGAGGGGGGACCGGGGGGCCAGGGCCCCTGTCGGGGAAACATTTTGTATCCCGTCGGGGAAAAATTTTGTACGGGGTATTCAACTGTAGTTGATAAATAATAATATGGCGAAAACTTGAGACCAATTTCATTACACTCGGCCCCCCTGTCGGGCAAATAGCCCCCCCCCCCGTTGGGCAAACTCTAACGCCATTATTCCTGTCGTACACATTTACTACTTGTAAGAAAAAGGTTAAAGGTGAATTCTCCGACATTTAAAAGCGAAACTACAAGAGAAAACCATCTTAACATTTCATTGAAATTTGCTAGATAACTATTTTAAATTGAATTTCTTTTTACATATTATTGACTGGCGTTTGTCTTTCTTTGTATTTTCGAATTTAGAGATTCGATCAAAAATGGTGTCACGAATTTTTTTCCTGAATGCGAAAACTTTAAGAAACCTTTCTTTAAAAAATTCGTTTTGAAATTTCTGAGGAATTCTTGTAAAATTATAATTCTTTCCTTTTTTTATTTTTACCCCTTTGTAGTAAGTGCCAAATTTCTCATTTTAGTAAACATCAGTTTTTCCGTAATTTGACTTGCCTCTTGCGGCATCTAGTGGTGGAAAAATGAACTAGTAGAAAACAATTTGTAACAGATAAACATCTTTTTGGTGGTTTTTTTTTTCCCCTGCTCCCTTAATCAAATTTGTAATCAGCTTATCATGTTCTTTGAAGGGATTTAAATTAGTTACGACTGTATTTTGTTTTAAATACTTCTTTATGAATACGCAAAAATTAATAAAACTCACATGAATTACTCATAATTTATTGCAGAGAAGCACATCGAACTGCATATAATTTTTACAAACAAAATAATATTTTGCTTCTTCCACAACTGAGATGCTAAAATAATACAGTTGAAAAGAATAGAAAACAATTTAACCCGTATAATTCAAAGGAAGAATAAACAAGATAACAGTTTTCAATAAAACTAGCTTGATAAATTTGCAACAACTTTTACCATATATTCCTTTGATTTTATTAGGGTTTTATAAGGATATTAATTTAATTATATTAATATTAATTAATACCAATTTACGTAGAAAGAAAAAGAATACTGTACTGTAAATCCACATATTTTTTGATAATTGTTCATAATGCATACTTCGAAGGGTTTTTTTTTTTTTTTGAGTCTCTTAATACTTCTTATTTTTCTAAATTGGGGGGGAAGGTCTTTCAGAAGAGTAAAAATGAAATTGGAGTGGACTTGTGTTCATGATTAGTAACAGAATAATATTTCAGGTTGAATAATTTAGGTATAGTTTAGTTAGATCATTTCTCGTAATTGATTCCATTTTGAAGCTATGGGAGTAAGTCTGTGAGTATTTTGAGTATTAATAAAGTGACACGTAAGTAAAGTAAAACTATCTTTTGGGATGGACCTCGTGAATTTAAACTTTGGGCAGATGACGACGATGCCACCTAGTCTTGCATCCCCTCTCCGAATTTCTTCACCACACCAGCATTAAATAATTTAGAAGCGGCAAGAAATTTAGGCAGTATTCTTCGACGATCTTATGAAAAATTACATATATTAAGACAACATTTTCTCCATTTAGGAACTGTATTACAATAGTTGAAAATAATGATTTTGGATTATATTTAAATTACCTGGAAAATAAACATCTTGGTGCTTGTTAATTTTAGACGTAATTAATGATTATTAAAATTTATTGCAATCATAGCTTTAGAAATAATTAATAAATAACATATTGAGAAGTTGGAGCGAAATACAATGTAATGCGAATGTTTTACCAAAAATTTTATTCTTCGTCGATTTCTTGTCATTGAATCATAAAATGTCCTTAATGTGTAGTGTTTTTAGATTTTTCCTTTAAAATCTCATATTTTTATGTTAATATGAATCTGCATAATATTTCAAATAATATTTTTAATTATTGTACGATAGTAATTTGTTTAAAATATATTTTTATTTCTTTTCAGGAATTTCGTGTGAGAATTTTCATCAGTTGAAATAGCTATCTTCTTTCTTGAAATAACTGTCGTCTTTCTTGAAGTTTTTCGTAGAGCAGACAACACAGAGTTAGAAGAAATTATAATAATAGCTTTGGAACTATGCAGTATCTGTGAAATTTTTAATAATTGAATAATTCTTTCAGAAGATGCTTCAAGTATCAAATTATTCTGCCATTTCAATATAACCTTCTGTATCACTGTCAGCAGAATTCTTTTTACAGTGAATTGAAAAAAATTCTTTTTATTTGAGTTGAGCATTCAGATTATTAACATTTATTTCAATGCAAAAGTAGTGGACAATCAGAACTGCAGAAATTCCATCATTATAAAGAAGTTTGGTCTCCTTGGAAATAACTGTGCTTTGTATATAAAACCATTTCACATTTTTTCAATTCATTCCAAATTTTATGCGCATGAGAAACCACTCATTTTGTTGGATTAATCGAGTCAGTTCATAAACTTCATTCCATCGTATAATCGGTTTTCATTTAGAACTTTCACATAAAGCCATTTTGTGTCAACTGCATACATCTAAAGACGCTGATTTTTTCTTTTGTACTATAAAACAAATTTACCAGATTGAGACAGGCCAAAGCAATGCAAGATTCAAGGCTGGAAAGTGCAGTGTCGACAGTCCTTCAAAGACTGTTGAAGCCTCTTCAGAAAATTGCCGAGGCAACTTACACTTTGTCAGAAGTAGCTGATCACTGCAACCGCAACGACTGCTGGATCGTGATCGAAGACTACGTGTATGACGTCACATCGTTCTTGGATTCGGTAAGAACACACTGAGCTTTCTTTTATATTGAAAAAAAAATCACTCTAAAATCACTCAAAGTGGTTAGAATTAAAATATACTTGTTCAGAGCAATGTAGAGGAAATGAAAATATAAAGTTTACAAAAATGCACTTTCATCAGTGTACTAAAAAATAGAAAATGATGTTTTTATCAAAAGTCTGGAGGTCAAAACAAAATCGTGAGGTGTTCATAAAAATACTCTAAGCATAATGAAATTTTAATGATTGAATATCTAAAAAAGTCAAAACAACAATAATAATAGAAGCAATTTATTTGGTGTGCGCAAGTGCTGCATCATCCATTGTGGAAAAATGTTTTTTTCTTTCCAATTTATTCCGGAGTGAGTTCAGGCTTTAGAGGAACATTCAAATTAAATTTAGACCTTAAAGTCTTTTTCCTCTACAGAAAATATCTATTCTGATTTTGAATCTGCTTGGATGAATGGCCTCTGATGACGTCATCCACCGGATTCTTATTCCTCCTCGTTGTTTGTTATTATGTTTGTATTTTTAAATCTTTCACAATTAAATCTTCCCTTATTTCGTATTTTTATTTTTGAAATTTTAATCACATTTATAATGTATTTTTCATTTTTATGTATGCTTATTATTATATATTTAGGAATTTTCTATCGAATGATATTCATTGCGGCTTAATTTTCTCGTAGTGTTTTGATTGGTTCATTGATTACACGGGGTTTTCAGATTTTTAGCTGCAAAGGCTACATATCATCCCCGCATTCACTTCATTATTTGCGATTTTTTTTTCTGATTTCCAGATTTTTCATAAAAAAATTACTTTCTACTGTTTAGAACACTGATAAAAACGTGCTTTTAAAAACCATTTTTTTTAATTCGTATGCTTTGATATATTTCATTATTATAAACATTATGGAATCTTGGAATCAATTTTTTTCTAAAATTTGCTCCCAGGTGGCGTCTCTCACACAGAATCAAAATTTATTTGAACTAACCAATTAACTGGTAATTAAGATCTGAAAATATTAAAATATTGTATTAATCTTAGGAAACATTGTACATAATTACATTTGGAAATGAATGAAAAATTTATTACAAAACTCCGTCTTTACATGCTTGAAAGAAGTTAAATAAAAGTATGTGAAAACCAGATATAATAAGAACACCAAATCTCGGCGGTATGCACTTAAGAACATTAGGGAACGAAAATTCGGGGGGAGGGGATAAGAAATAGCAAAGAAATATCTGACAAAATTACACTCTTTTTTCACCTTAGAGCTCTATATCTTTTATGCATTAATAAAATGATATGTGCATCATGACTGAATTATTGTATGATGAAGATTGAAGTATACTTGGGAAAAATTCATCTATTTTTTCTATCATTAACTGTAGCAACTTTTTGCATATGACGGTAGTATTTACCCTGTAATGTCTTAGAAATAAAAACTATGCTTTTAAAAATTCACAAGACATTTATTTACAGACACAAGACATTAACATTAAAACAAATTTAGAAGAATAAAATATTTCATGAGTTATAAAAACTAAATTAACCCAAAATCAAATTCAATATCATTCAAATTCAGATGTGTTACATGTAATCAGCATCTTGCTGACATCCTAAAATTTGAATACAGCATCCCAACCCAACTTTGGCAAATCACAATCATTGTCACGGCTCCTGTACAAGGGTGGTGCCAGGCCCCCCCCCCGTCGGGGAAAATTTTTGTACAGGATATTTAACTGTAGTTGATAAATAATAATCTGGCAAAAATTTGAGACCACTATCATTACACTCGTACCCCCCCCCCTGTCGGGGAGATCGTGCCCCCCTTTGGGGGCGCCATTCCTGCTCCGGTAGAGACATACTCCACTCAACAACATTCTCGGCGAAAGGCGCCCAAGTCTCTTCGCTTCATTTCCTTTTCGGGAAGGAAGATTAGTTTCAGTGAAATAGTTCAGAATTATGTCTCGGCTCCAGTGGGATGGCTAGCTCGGAATATAGCGGGCACGGGACCCTTGGCAGAGAAGAATTCACAAGACAGGTGGTCCTTTCTGCTCGTA
Organism: Araneus ventricosus; assembly: GCA_013235015.1. Classification (NCBI taxonomy): domain Eukaryota; kingdom Metazoa; phylum Arthropoda; class Arachnida; order Araneae; family Araneidae; genus Araneus; species Araneus ventricosus. The sequence goes on along the minus strand of BGPR01000427.1, from coordinate 444,049 downwards.
ATACATTAGGAGTATTTAAGACATTACAGCCTCTTGGAAGGCACTTTATAGGAAACTGGCCCACTTAAATGTTGTATGCATTAAGCAAAATAATCAAAACCCCCCACGTTATCCAACAGACCATAACTTAGCAATGAATTCTAAGCCGTATAGCAGGAATTTTATTGATTGCGTCATTTAAGATTATCAAAGGCAGAACCAACAGACATGACCTCTAAACAGATCGAAATTGACGTACTGTAACCCAGCGGCGTAGCGACCGGGGTGCAAGGGGGTATAGATGCCTCGAGTGCCAAGCTTAAAGGGCACCATGGAGATAAAACATTAATGCGATTATGTCACATTTTAAATCAAATATAAATAGGAAACGAACAATTATTAAAACGCCCCGAGTGGTATTTGCTCTTGGTATACCACTGATGACGACTGGGCGCGAAAAGCTCACATTTTGCCCCGGGCGTCACTTATCCTTGCTACGCGACTGTTGTAACCCACCGGCCTACAGTTTTGGTCTTCATAATCAGAAAGAATTCACATGCATGAGAGAACTCTTTTTTGATTTTTAACTATCTTCTATTTCTCAGCATCCCGGAGGCTTTGACGTCCTCATGGAACATGCCGGAAGAGACGCGACGGTCGCTTTCTATGGTGCAGGCCATCACCCCAACACAGGAGACCTCCTAAAACCGTTCCTTGTGGGATCCCTCGTGCAGGTGAGTTGGATGACTGATGATATACAACTGTGCCATTTGCGTTCAGAAAATATTTCTTTGTCAAAATCTCGGAGTCAGCAGTAATACTGAACAGTAATTTATATCTGAATGAAAAACTTTTAAATTTAGTAACTTATATTCCTGCGAATATAAGTTACTAAATCACTACGGTCACTGCGGAGCCTGAATTTATTTTAAGCAGCACATGACACATGTTTAAGTGCGCACGCAACATGGCTGTTACGTCTGATTTGAAATCAAATTCACCATGGCTGCTGCCAATATCAGTAATACCATCTCTAAATCTTTGAAGCATCGTATACCTAAAAATATAACATTCCTAAACATAAAATGAAAAATATGCACGCACAAATCAATGAGAGTTAGTTATGCGAGTTGGACGCTTTGCTAGCTTCAGTAAGAGAATAACGTCTAATTCGTATAGACGATAGAAATAGAAAGGAATGCTAAGGCTCTCCTTATAAGACAGATACTGGATACCACGAAAGTCTGAACGTAGCGCATGTTTAAATACACTGAATTTTGAACATAGCACATATTTAAGTACACTGAATGTTAAACATAGCGCGTGTTTAAGTACACTGAATTTTGGGCATAGCGCATGTTTAAGTATAATTTTGACTCAATATGTATACTATAGCGTACTTGACTTATCACATATACAGCTGAAAACCGATAAATGCGCATGTGCGCTATATTCCGACACTCGTCCAAAACTGTAAGAATACGTCGGTTGCTATTTGCAGACGAGCTTCCGGAAAGGGTTTGCATAATTCAAAATTTATCCATGGAAACTTGCTTCCTTTACACTAAAATTCACCATAAACGAGGTAGTTAATGTTTAAAAGAAAGAGGCACAAAAGGTTTTTATCATCATCAGGAAGGTGAGCAGTACGCTATTTACCGAAGATATTAAAACTGTTTATGCACTAATAGATCAAGTTTCATAACGCTTGTTATTTGAAGTGTTACGAAGTATAATAGAGAAATACCTGCCTATCAATGGCAGAACACAGGCACTAGTTTATGAAATGGTGAACACATTCTGTCGGCAATTATCGACACATCAGTACTAACTATAACTCATCAGCATAAGATTAATACTCACTAGAGGTTTTTGAATTTATTAAGCGTGTTTGTTGATCAATTTCCCCTGATTCCAGAGAAGCCTCGGTACGATATTAATGCAGTCTGACGAATAATTGGAATTAAATTAAGTTTCTTGTTCTTTACTGTTAAGATGAATAATTTGTTTATTTTATTTTCCTGCTTACATATAAGCACTTAAGATTACAAAAAAAACCTTTTTCAGAACAAAAATGTGCTTCTTTTTTTCTTGTCAACAAATTTTTCGAAAAATTTTAAGGAACCTTGCTGTATTATTAAGGTGACCAATCATCCTCCTTTTGTAAGTTCTGTTCTGCCTCCAAAAGTGTACAATAAATAATATCACAAATGTTTTTATTACGCATTTATCATATTATGGCATATTCTGTATTAATGTTACAATGAATAAAATGTTTTCTCTTTTATTTGCGATATTTTTTTATCTTCCATTTATTTGTGTCCTCCTTTTCATTGGAAAAAAGTTGGTTACCTTAGTATAATAATACTGTAAATAATATTGTTATGTTTAATATGACAATGATCCACATTTGTGAAGATGTCATATAAGTTAACAAATTTTTAATTTAATAAACCTAAATTTAATAATTTATTTTTTTGTTTCAGCACGAACGGGTGAATTTGATCGGCACAGTCTCCAGCAATCGCCATCGTTCTATGTGGTCAGCTGACGGAGTCACAGTGGCCGAGTAAAACCACTCACACTGACCGACAACTGACCATCTGAAACATTTATCACTCCCAGAGACCTTCATGGCTTGACTTTTGAGACTCTGTCTCGAAATCATCGTTCCTCGTTCCATCAACATTCAAGTAGAAAATGCCAATCCGAACACGAACCCACTTTATTTCTAACTCCTTTGTAAAAAGTTTAGATTTCATGAAAGAAAAAAGTGAGTCAAGGATAAGAGTTGTAATTTTTTCATTGAAAAAGAGAACTAATGCGGAAAAAGGTCATGGACAAAGCATGGAATATTGTATTTTTTTATTAATTAGTTACGTTTTTAGCAGCTTATTAATACTGTTACAACATGTTGAAAATCTGTCTCCATATATCTTGCGTCTGGTTGATTTAAAGATAGTTAACAGCACTCCTTTTACGGATAGCAACTGTGTCATGACCTACTACGGATTTCTTGGATAGATTAGCTCAAATGTTACGATTTCAATCAATCACAATCGCTTTCGGCATTGTAATGTGTTATCATGGAAATATTAATAGCAGGTTAGAACTGTTATTTTGATTCTGCTTTGTGCGCAACGTTTTCAATCATCTGACTCATATATAGAACATATTTTATGTTAATAACACAATGCCTAGATATTCAACCCGAACTCTAAAACTAAAAGGTTGAGTCGGTTTTCCTGGGTGTTGAATGAATGAACATTAATAACAGAATCTTTTGTGGACCTCTGTTCAGCCCTAAGTGATTTGTATAATTTGATTCCAATATAATTTATATATTTTGTATGTGTATTTCATGTTCATATTTTTGTATCCAAACAAACTGCTGTGAATCCCAATCTTTGGACTGTCTTTAATCAATTGGCTAAGTCTATGAAGGTCTCTACACCATAAAATGCATTTTCACTCATGTTTATCTATTTTTCATATGTTAAAATGGTGTCATGGACTGAAATGTGATTACTTTCTTATGTTTCTGGTTACACTTCTTGCAGGACTGTTCAAATTTTCTGATGCATCAATGAATACTGAAATATTTTGTGAGCTTTTGTTGTCTTAAAATAAGATTGTCAAAAGACTGGTTCTTTAAAAAGGAAACAAACATTCAATGTCCATGTTTACAACATTTACGTTGATTGAGATTTAAAAAAAAAAACTTACTACTTAAAACAAGTGGTTTTTTTATTCATTTATTTTATGGAACTCTTTCTGTAGCACTTACACGCTAGGAAATAAGTACCAAGAACCTCGGTAATCCGAACCGCGGGAATCAGGAATTTCGGATATATATAATCCGAACATATTTTTTTAATTTTCTGAAAATTTTTTATTAAAAATGCAGGGAAATAACAATTAGCTATCAGAAACAAAGTTAATGTTTATTCATATTTTTAAAGAAATATTTGAATTGGTATTTAAGAATGAATACAGCACCTGAATTAGTAGGAACAAAATCGGTTTATCTTCTTTTAAAGTAAGGAAATAAACCTGCTTGGCGATGCGAATAGCTGTTAGCTCTGTCCGCGCTCTTTTACAGAGCACCCAAAGTCAATACTCTTCTGCATTTGGTTTATCAAGAGTATTTTGCTGAATTTCCCGGAATCCGAACAGAAATCAGCCTCAATCAAGCCTTCGGATTCCCGAGGTACCACTGTATGACGTAATACATCAGTGATGCGGTCGTTTGTAGCTTTCTATGAACTGTCAACATGAGCTGTCACTGACTATAGTTGCCAAAACATATGAAAGATTTCATTTCTTTCTGCTGAAATTCTAATTTCATCAATCTTATTTTTAGCTTATTTAATTAAAGTAATAATAAAATGCAAATATTTTTTGACCATCACCAGTACGGTTTTCTTGAAGAAAATAACCTTTGATGTGTTCATGTATTTTATTAATGTGATTGTTTGATGTTTGTTGTACCAAATAAAATATATTCATATTGAAAGTTTGTATGCTTATTATTTCTTATCATGGCTATCAATGTACATAAGAAATGAATTAACATGAGAAAAACATTTATTACATTTAATTGTTGAATAAGCACTGTAAGGAATGGATATTCACCAGAAAGCGATTGCACATAAATTTACTTTGTATTATTAAACGTCCACAGTTTTTATGAAGAGGCACAAACATTTCTCAGAAGAAATTCAGGAATTTCGATTTGAATTTTCTCGACGTTATTGTACCAACTTGGTTCGGAAGAGTCAGTTTTCTAATCAAGAATGAAAGGGCGGATATTGTCACTTTATATGACGAAAGGTATGATGGATTTTGAACCTTAAACTCTTGCCACCTCTTTTATCGTCAATGAATGATTTGTATTGCATTCAGATACTGCATTTGAAATCAAGATGAAGTGTAAATTTTATGAGTTGTTTGAAAATGCAACTCCACGATTACTTTCCGAGATTTATATATTTTTTTCCTTCAGTTTTTCTGGATTGTCTTCACATTTCAATTCGGATTAGTAGGGGTTTTTTGTCAATTATCAAGAGAATTGTAATCCTGCGATATAAAAATGGCATCTGTTAATTTTTTATGATACTACGACAAGCAAAAATTCTACTCGAGACTATCATATATAGATAATGGATATTTTCTTGTTTTTGAGATATTATTTACATCTTACAAGTTTAAATTAGTAGGTATTGCGATTTAATCCTATAAAAAATAATCCGTTTATACAATATCCTTTTTATAAACAGATTTATTTATTTGTGTCATCCTTCTATACATTTTTTTTATTAGAAGTATGGTAATTTCTATTACCAAAATTGAAACTTTGATTTATTCTGTGAAGATTTTAGCTAGTCGTTCTTCGGAAGAATTTTAACTTGGGTTTTCGTAGAAATTAATCGTAAGGAATAATTAATCATACTAAATAGGTCTACAATATTGTTACGATATCTTCACGCTATTATACAGCATTTACAATATCGAACAACATCGCAAAAATATCATACAATATATTTGTGCTAATAGGCTTTAGATGCTTGATAGCTTTTTAAATTTTCACTTAGTACGGTTGAAACTTTATACTAGTTTTACCTTCCTAACTTGCTTTCGTACGCGGCATCCAAAATTTTTAAATTTAACCCTTAATCTTACAGGTTTAATGTACTGCTATTTAGCAAAATATTCTTATTTTATCTCTGTTTTTATATAATTTTAAAGGAAATTAAACATTTTTCATGAATAATTTAACCAATTTCCGATGAGACGCTTTTTCTTGTGCATTGCAAAATATTATCATAATACGAGTATTTTTTAATATCTAATGCAGTATCTTATTGCTCTCTGCATCACCGATTTAATTTAGATTAAAGTTAGACCTTAGTTTTTTTAAGAGAAGTGTTATACTTTTTTTTCTTTAGATAATTTAGAACTCTTTTTTTCTGCAGATTTCAGCATTTGGATTAACGTTTTGCCTGATCCTGGCTTTCTTGTACTAATTTTTATAACATTCGAAGGTTTCTTCTTTAAAGGCAATGTTTTTCTTGCCTTCTGCGGTTTCGAAGATATAGATTTTTTCCCACTTTTGTTTCGAGCATTGCTTGATTTGCTTTGCTTGATTTTCCGCTTTCGAATTTTTCTTTTCTTGCCTTTCTTTCTCTTCTTTGAAATCTTCTTTTTACGCCCTTTGAGTTTCCTTTTTCTTGACCTAAAGATCGAAGATATTGTTTCTTCTTTCTGAATGGCAGCTCCTTGAACGTCATCTCCAAGCTGAGGAACTTTGGGTTCCTTGACAGGCGGTGGCTTAGGAACTTCTTCCATGGCTTGGCCTCGGTCGCCTGCACCAAAATGGCGGCTGAAATGCTCATAAGTCAACTCTTCAACTTTTTCGTTGTCACTTTCTTGCACGATTTTGATGCGCCCACTCATCCGCAGTCTTATCGATTGAAGTCTTTCTTTTCTAGCCTTCTCTTGTACAATACACTTCAGGGTGACTTTATTCAGGAAGACGATTCTGAAAAATATAGTACAAAAGGGTTTAAAGAATATGAAACTTTTAATAGTTTTATGCACTCAAAGATGCAACTTTTAGCAAAACTAAAGAAGAAATTTGCCCGCTTATATTTAACTTATACTCAGTTACAAATGGATATTGCCTCTCAAACTGCCATAAATCCTGCAAAAAGCACACAGAATAGCTTCAATATCCAAAACTCTGTATTAAGTTCTGTTAGGAAATTCGACAATTATGAAAATAACTTACTTTCGCTACAAATTCGTGTTGCCTCTCGTAATTTACCATCTATATTAGATTTACCCAGAAATTGCGGTAACGCTCACGTAGTTTGGTTTGGCTACGTGCCAAGGAGATTCAGACGGTGTGTTTACGTCTACAAATTAGCACACACAGGGGATAAATGGATATTACTGCTATTCGACTGTTTATTTTCCTTTCTTTTTTTATTTTATGTTGATTCATCGGATTGAATTATGATATGTCCTTCGTTTTCTTTCTTTTTATTTAATTCATGCACACAGAACTATTTAGAATAGTTCAGTTTTTGTTAAAAGGTTTCTTTCTTTTTCATACTTAATTTTGGAAATGAATATTTATATATTTTGTATTTAATATTTTCCCCTTAACCGTTCTTACACAGAAAAGCTCCTTTTACATAAAGATTCATAATTTTTTTTATTTTGTATTTCTGTTAGTGGATTTTGCATTATTTTTACTCGGGCAAAACGTAAGTTAGTGTGAATTAATTCATCAGTTCTGTTTTTCATGCTTTTTTTTTATTTCTCAAGCACTCTGGCAATATGCGTGAGATTTTCTTCAACTGTCGTTTGTAAATCTGTGACAACCAGATCTGAGATATTGCTGGCAAGCGTGACGCCGTCTTAGACGGGCACAAATCTTCTAGTATAATAAGAAACAATCAGTTCTCAGATATGGAAGTGTAAGGAAACCTATTCACTACTGTCTTGAGCCATGACTTTGAGCTAATCACAGCACTTGGCATCTAAATACACAGCTGTGTAATTTGAATCATATTTGACTATCTGATAGCTGCAGCTGATATGGAAATATACTAATTTCAGTGCGTCATAAATACCTGGGTCGTCTGGATTTCGTCCGGACAGTCCAGATTTCAAGCTCACGTCCAGTTTACTGTCCGGATCTACAAAATGTCCGGATTTACGCCAGTGAATGCGGTGACAGAGAAATCTGGTCGTAATTGAGGAAATCTGGCGTATTCGAAAAAGCTGACGTCATCCCGCCAATAAAAGAAAACTCATTGTTCACACTGTTTACATCCAATGTTGATGAAAGTGGGTGAGCCTCCTTATCGAAGTCCTAGTTCAAACAGGAAATTAAAAGTTTTGGCAGTTTTGTTTTAATTCTGCTTTTCAATAACATAATTTTGAATTGCCAAACATTAATAAAGATTATATCTTTTTTGCATTCTGACATCTAAATTTTCTTTTTTTCACTTTCTCAAACTTTGTGCTAGTGTTATGAAAGAGGATCGTTGCTAAGCAGCTTTTAGAATTTTATACTATGCTTTGATCCTTCTCCTTCAACCCCCTCGGGTGTCCGGTTTTAAAATTTAAAAATTAATGGTAACCCTATATATGCCTGTCCTTACTACATGTAATCGGTGGTAAGTCTAACTCTTCGATCATACTCGACAGTCAATAGTATGTCTTAATCGTCCTCGGTTTTAGTCCGTAGGTCGGAGTTCATTGGATCCGAACCGGTCTGTTACTAAGCAGATCAATTCAACGGCTGTATGTGAGTAGTCAACCACAATAATAAATCATCGTTATTGAAAAATTGTTGTCTGGTATAGTAAATGCATATATGTTTCCAAAGTATGTTCGTCTTCAAATAAAATTTTTATCGTCGTCTCTTCTTGTCGAACCCAATTTTTGGACAGTTGTATATATTCAATAACCCACAACAAAATTATGGACCAGCTTCTATCCATAATTTTTCAACAAGTTCCATCCAACATACTAACAGAAATGTAAGTTTCGAAGCAAAATCCAATTGTATTATTTCAAACAAGTCAATAATTGTAAATTATTATTATTGTTTCGCTACAATGATGTGTCACTCAGGTTTCTATTCATATACTGGCTTGATTCAGAGTATAAGCGTTGCGCACTAGGACTCTGTCTGGTCATATAATATTCGTTATATTTCACCCTTTATTGCATCATGTGACAATTTTGTTACGAACCCCATTTCAGTGTTCACAAAATCCAAAATCAACACGTAAGTCCATTTTAAATCAATGTTAAATTACAAGCAAAGGCAAGGTATCTGCATTTTTTTAATACATTTTATCAAAAATAGATGGTGTAGGCTGCTAGTAAGTTGATTTGCCGTTCACTCGTCGTGAAACTGGTGAGGAAGCGTGCAAGCATCGCGAAAATCGGAAAAATACAGGATGATCATAAATTATTGAACACATTTCAAAAATTAATTTTAAAAAACTAATAATGTTACACCTGCGTTTTTTTAATGGGAGAGCAAATACAAAAGGTTTTTTTTTCAGGTAGGTGGCGAATCATTAAATTTGCTACAGCGAGAGATTTCTATACGCAATGGCTACCGATCAGCAGAAGCCGGAGATATCCGCAGATATCTCGAAACTATTCAGTTTTCGAATTACAAGTGATTTAAAAAAATTAAAGGAAGTAAAATTCCCTACAAATTCGTGCTTTTATTTTTCTTATAGCTTTAATAGTTTCGCAGATAATGGTTCTCAAAAATGGGAGACGTCCAATAATTTACGACCACCGTAACGGCGCATTACCTACCCGATTAAAAACTTTTTAAAATGCGCTCTCATTTAAAAAAAAAAGTAGTTGTAACATTATTACTCTTTTTTTTCAACGTAGGTCTACATTCCTCCCATTGGGGTCTCAGGAAGAAATTTTATTCACACGCCGAAACGGCATCAAACTTGGTATAGGAGATCGTCTATATCTCGGTAACTACATATGTTAAAAACATAACTAATGTCTTACTTTAGAGATAAAGGGTAACAACAGAAGTTACAAGAAAAAATTGAAAATCAGAATTGCAGTTCAGCGACTACTGAGTCGCGAAGTTGGGCAAAAATACGCATGAATTGGTGACGCGATCCTCTATATCTCGGTAACTACATATGTTCACAACTAATGTCTTATTTTAGAGATAAAGGGGAACAACAGAAGTTACAAAAAAACTTGCTTAAGAACAAAAGAGTCACGCAAGTAAAGCGGTCCTACTCATTTAACATCAGAGGCTGTTTGAAAACACTGCTTCCCGTCATTTTTTTCTTTTTATTAATTTTTGAAATGGGTCCAATAATTTATTACCACCCTGTATTTCTACTTGCTATCTGTACTAGTTTATCTACAATAAAATAGTACAGCTTAATGTTTGAACTGAACTAAGTAGCTTAAAAGGTAAGTTCATCATATTACCTTCTTAGTTTCTCCAAATATTTTCTAGTTTCGGCAAAGGAAGTAAATGAATGCCCGTGAAAATTTTTCATTTTATCACTAAAATTTTGAAAATCTTCGAAATACGTGTTTTATTATTTGAGGAAAGCTATCAAAATATCTGGTATTCTGTCATTTTTAAGAAGTTCTGTTATAAAGGGTTAACTTGCTTCCCTTCATCTTTGTAAATATTGAATTTTGTGATCGATTTTTCATTCGTTTTCTGATGTGCTAAGGTTCTGAAATTCTGTACAGTGGTGCGTTTCACGATGGAAATACAGTAAAGCACCGCTTGTACGTTTCTCATTTCCGTCGTTTCATAACAGTCCCGAATCATTCGTATTCATTGTAATGATAAAGTACTTCGTTCATACGTCATTTCCCCCCTTTCTAAGATGTGAAAATTTCCTCTTTCCTAGTACGTGAGTTGGGATACTGATATGATGACTTCAAAATCACGCACAGCTGATGAATTAATAGAAGACAAATTGTCTGGTGTTAATTTAAGTGATGAGGAAAAACGATGTGAAGAAGTTATTTCATTTTCCTTTAAAGATGCAAAGCACTCCTTTGAAAAACTTCGAATTCCTTTCTTTTGTCAAAAGACCAAAGAAAAAACATTCAGTGAACCTAATTCGATTCATAGTGCTGTATTTAATACTCACTGATAATCAGCATGTGAAACGACAATTAAACGCCTACCTGCATGCACCTCAATCGTATAAGAAATGTGTGTGTATAATTAGTACTCAAGATATATAATAAAGGTATAGTTTTCTCATTTTTATGATAAATGTCTAATTTTAAAATTTAATTATTGTTTTTCATATATGTAGTAGATGTACTAGTGTCTGCGAAGACTTTAAAATGATTGATTTTAAATGAAATTGCAATAGTAGCATTTAATTTGTAATAATCAAAGTTGTTTAGTAGAATTTCGATTATACGTCTTTTCATTTATAGGTCAGTCCCTTGGAAGACGTATAAACGGTGCTTCACTGTACCTTCTTTTTTCTTAAAATTTTAGGAACTTGATTATCAATTAATCGCTTAGTTTTAATTTAACTTTAATTCTAAACGTGAAGCCCTCGTGTTGCTTCAGAGAGAGAGAGAGAACGGGACTTTATTATAACTAAACTGAACCAAACGCGAAGCACCATCTGACAATGAATTTGAGAAAAACTGGTTACAAGGTTTCTTAATAATTATAATAATGAATTTTGAGATATATTGAAGTCTGAAAAGTAGAAAATAATATAAATAAAAAAGTTTCAGGAAACACGATTTTACGAATAAACGAGAAGAGAGGAAAAAAATATTTCCACCCCCACTCCCCCAAATTGGAGGTCAAAGCAAAAATCGGAAAAGCTTGAGGCGCTGAAGGCAACACAACAAGGAAATTAAGCAACAATGAAAGAAAATTCCTAAACGTACACGAAAATTTTTAAAAATGTATTAGAAATGTGAAGAAAATTTCGAGTTATCTGGAGTAAATATATCAGCGGCTCAAGCTTTTATGATTTTTTTGTTTTGATTTTCGATAAAAAAATGCTATTTTCAACTTTTTAATCTTCATATAAATAAAAGTCACTGTAGGTTTGTATGTTTGTATCTATGTTCCACATCTCCTCCTAAACCACGGCACTGATCTCAACCAAACTTTGCTCACTTATTAATTACGACTAGGGTAAGATTACTGTCAACTTTTTAAAGCGCAAAAGTTAATTAAACAGTCAGTTAATTAAAAAGTAACCGAAACCGTTTTTCCGCTGTAAGTTCGGAGCAAATTATCCCCCGAAAATTATTTTTATACCATCTTCAAGTTCAAAATTTTACCTTTTTAATGATATTAATTTTATATCTGTGACATTTTTCCTTCATTTTTTATTAATTTTTCAAAATTTAATAAAAAGTTGACACGCAGGCGATTTTAAAATAAATCAAATTTAATGATACTAGAGTTGATACTGATGAGTTGCTAGGCAACAGTGTAATTACTTTGCCATTATTTTTTCTGTTTATTTTTTTTAAATATCGTTTGGCAATGAAATCGCTGCAGTTTATATCAGCTGTCATTTTTACCTGCGTTTCCCAAGAAATAATAAATCCTTATTACTTAATAATATATTAAATGAGAAAGAGGATCTGCCTGCCTCTTTGTTACGGTTTCACGGTCAAACTACAAGTGGAATAACTTATTTTTCATATCAAACATCACGTGATCATAAAGAAGGCCGTGATTATGCGATCTTTCTGAGAAAATAAACATGTAATTTATTTATGGAATAATAACTGAAATTACTCAACTCGACGCTTGACTTTCATTTTTCGAGTTTGTTTAATTTTAGTTATTTATATTTGTATCTTTTCCATCTCAGATTTTATTCCAGAAGCTGTCGATAAATTGAAGCTGGGACAGAAATCTATAGATAGATATGATATGGCTCCAAGAGGTTTTAGATTAAAATTTATAAACTAATGTTAATTATAACTAAAGGAAAATATGCGAAGATATATTTTGTTTTATGTATTCTTTTGAATGGTAGAAGTGGATGACATATAGCATGATGGATGATATATTCCACAGATTATAAGGGCCTGATGATACCATTGAGAACAATGTTGTAATTTACAGTAACGGAGAATATATGAAGAATAGAGAATGGTTGTTGAATTGGTAATTTTGTCACTGATTAATGAACGCTTAGGTCAGATAAATAAATAAAAAATATATCACAAATGGAGGGAGGTATTACAGAATATCTACTTGTAGATACGCTAATGGGCAATAACAAGTAACATCATATCCTGTAGAGTTCTTCAACTTCTTAGAATTGTCAGGGGTACCTTCCGACAAGCTGAGATTAAAAGTCGGTATGCCAGTACTATTGATACGCAATCTCGATGTACCGAGACTACGAGCACGGTTACAAATTGCACACCTAGGTCCAAACGTCGTGAGAGTGTTTAAAAACGAGAGAGTGTTTTAATTTCACACATTCCGACAATACAGAAGGATTTACCATTCAAGTTCAAAATTAACAATTTGAACTTGTATGGTAAATTTTAATTAAATTTAATTAAATTTAATTCAACTTAAATTTGCAATTTTAATTCAAATTTAATTAAATTTGAATTAAAATTGTAACAATTCCCTTTAAAATTAGCATTTGTCAGGCTCAGAGTCAGACACTCAAAGGGGAAGGCGTACATTTGCAAAAACTATATTTTCCCCATGGACAACAATATGTGGTGTGTTCACGTTTGTCCAGACCACAAAACGTCTACATCCGTGCAAAAAACGTAAAAGAAAAAACGTAGTATACGAAAGTGTGTTAGCATAGATAAACAAATTATCTAACTATAACAGCATACACTCCTGTTAGTAGTCCAATTATGTATTGTCAGCAGTCAAAACTTTTCATTTCCCCTTTCAACATGTAACGAAACATTTACATTCGTGAATTTAAAAAAATTAATAAGTCAAATTCTTCGCGCACGAAGTCGCGGGTAACAGCTAGTGCAGTACTAAAATCCTATTCTTAGAAGCTTTTCTGATTTTTAAAATTTACTCGCTGTGGAGAATACGACGTGAAATTCAAAGTGATAAATTATGGATCATTTTAACTATCCAGATATGTTTAATTAAATTAACCGGACTTACACTATTTGCCCAAAAGTATCCGGACACTTTCAGATTTTCCCATTTTTTAGAATTTCTCCGGAAAGGTTTGACTGATTGCCTTTAAACTTCGACCATTTAAAGAATAGACTGTAACTCGCATTTTACATTGAAGATTCGGTCCAATTCGAGGGCAATTTGGGAACCGCCTACAAACTGATGAAGACGAAAGTGTTTTTGGCCCACCCTGCTTCACAGAATACTGATAACAAGAGGAAACTTTCAGAAATGGTTATGTTTAATGTGCATAATATTTACAGGAATTTTCGTAAACTCAGCACAAATATTTGGGAAGATGTAAAGATTTTCTTCCCAAATTTTTCTGCCTGTTTTTTGCTTATAACATGCAGAGTTTTCTGTTATATTATAAAAAACATACAGAAAAAATGACAATATGTTAGAGGAGCATTTTGTAAAAATTTGGAAATTGTGTTTTGAATATTAAAAAATATGAGTATTTTAAGTAAATAATGTTTTACTGCGCATGTGCGAAACATAGCGTAATTTTTCTTTCACAACTTTAAATCCAGATATATAGGACAACTTATATAAAAAATTTAGTTCAATATCATTAGTATTCAGAAAGATATCGGCATTACAAGGAGCAGAATTTTAGCTCTTATCGAAGAGAAGCTAAAAGATGAGGGGTTGTACACAAATTGATATTTTTTAAACTTATATCGTTGAACAGTTATTTTGAATTGTATAGTGGTTAGAATTTGCTGAATACCCATGAACACTTATCAATTACGTGCATAACTTAAATTCTAGCTAATTAGGCACTATAAATAACAAATATTTTATTACTTTAATTATATTATTTGCATGATTATTAACAAGTTACATATTGTTACAATTTTACTGCCAAACGATATTTTTAAATATATTTCTTTTATGGCGAAACGATTTTTTTATCTATTTAATTTCTTTTCTTAAAATACTTTAATAATTCTACAAATATATATTTTTTTTTCATTACGAATATTAGAAGTGTTCATGGGTATTCATCAAATTCTAATCACTATAGAATTCAATATAACTATTTAAAGATATAAGTTTAAAAAATATTAATTTGTGTACAACCCTTCATCTTTTAGCTTCTCTTCGACAGGTGCTAAAATTCTGCTCGTTGTAATGTTGATATCTTTCTGAATATTAATGATATTGAACTGAATTTTTTTTTATATAAGTTGCCCTATATATCTGGCTTTAAAGTTGGGGAAGAAAAATAACGTCATGTTTCGCGCATGCACAGTATTATTTACTAAAAATGCTCATATTTCCTGTAATATTTAAAAATTCTTTTCGAAATTTGTATAAAATGCTTTTCTAACATATTGTCATTTTTCATTTAAGTTTCGTATAATACAACAGAAAACTCTGCATGTTATAAGCAAACAAAAGGAGGGAAAATTTGAGATTTTTTAAGAAAACCTATATCTTCCCAAATATTTGTGCTGAGTTCACGAAAATTGCTGTAAATATTATGCACATTAAACACTACCATTTCTAAAAGTTTCAACTTGTTATCAGTATTCTGTGAAGCGGGATGGGACCAAAATTTTTGTCTTCATCAGTTTGTAGACTGTCCCCTAATTGCCCTCAGGACCGAATCTTCAATGTAAAATGTGAGTTACAGTCTATTCTTCACATGGTCAAAATTTAAAAGCAGTCACTTAAATCTTTCCGGAGAAATTCTGAAAAATGTGAAAATCTGAAAGTGTCCGGATACTTTTGGGTATATAGTGTATGACGGACATCATAATTTTAAATCATCTTCTAGACTATCTTGTGCCTCACGTGATAATCGTAAGTGGGGAATAACCGTCACGTGGATATCCGGTGAATGTGAATGACCGCCACGCCCCAGATAATAATGTTAGTCATTCATGGGCACTTCATTCCACGCAAATCCGTCCACTACCAGCCGCTCCGATCCCCTATCCCCGCCTTCTCCGATTTCCTCGGTGTACCGCGCATCTCAATCCTCCACATACCTACTCTCCGCTTTTATGGCCTGGCAGTCCAAATGGAATGATGGACATTGGGACAGGTTGGATATCCAACCTTCCATTTCACACATCTTCAATTATTACCAGTTTCCCTATTGACGATCGGTTTTGGCGTATAGTAGTGGGATTTGCATGACGTGGAGCACTCGTGAATGACCGACAACGGGAACTATGCTTCGCGCAAAATAGACCGCGTTAAACTGGACATTCACGAGCGCTTCGCTCCATATCATCTGGAGCGCCCCGCACCAAAACCCGCCATCAATGAGAATAATCGGTGAGAATTAGACTAGTGTGATCGAAAAGTTTTGAAAATCCAACGTCGTTATTTTTCTACTTGGAGTGTGCGGTCATAAAACTGAAATTCGATCCTGGAGACTCTCTCACAAAAGCGAAAACCACAAAATGGTTGAAGGGGAGTGAAGCTCTCTCGGGAAAGTGGGGCTGGGGGTCCCATTTTGAAAGACGGAGGAGGGGTAGGCACAATAGCCCTACGGGACTAAAGTGACCGGTTGTGTGGTTTCCATGGAGGTTCCATGAATGATTCACCTAAATGGATGGGCTGAAAATTGAAACAATGTGTGCGAGGCGCTCCGATTGGTGTGGAGCGGAGAGCTCGTGAATGTCCAGCTTTGTGAGCTTCTCATGTGTCGAACCCTCACAAGGAGGTACTTCCTTCCATCGGCGATCTGACTGTTTACCAACCACTCCACCATTTTGGAAACCCAAAACCTGCCTTTTTTTTTACTGCAAATTCTCAATCTTGCATTTGACGTGCGTGTCCCCCCCTCCACACCACGGCGGAAAAATGTACTTTCAGGGGAAGCTGACCCACATTTCTGTTTCTCTAGTAGGGAAACCTCCGTTCATTCATTCAACACTCTGGAGAGCCAGCTACATGCTTTAGTTTCAGATTATCAATTCAAGAAAAAGTCTCCATCAGTCAGCCCGACCTCAGCGAGGAAGTGCACATCGATCTACCATTTCTTTAATAGCCTTGATTAAGAGCAGAGCCAGGCGATAGAATCCACAACCTTCTTAATCACCTATTCATGTTCCTCAGCCATGACCACTTTAATCTACAATGTCACTGGTGAGATGCAAGCATTATTCTTACAGTTTAAGTCACAATAATAGTATGAAAAGTTCAGAACTCTTATGAAATGCGTTGTGATAAACAAGTCCAACGACTTTGAAAGTGATATGCTGCATGCCATAAAACTATACAATAGATATCACGTAAAGAATCATTGACTTAAATGGCATTTTTGTTGCAATAGAGGTTGTCTTGTGATAGTACGATGATGGATCCAAGAAAAAAGTTTACAAGGGTAATAAAAAATTATTTATTAACAATAGACAAAAAATACAAAAGGGAATTAAGAGGCAAGCTTGCCGTTTCTTCCACATCATCACCAAATCTATTTAGGCATTTATCTGAACGCAAGACCAACTTGTTTAACCCGGCTTGGCAGAAATCACGTCTTTGCCATTGAGACAATTCTCGGCAGATGCTTTCACATCAGGTTCGACGAGAACTTCTTCCAGATAGGTGATTGGAACCCAGATTAGGTGCCAAATCTGGGCTATATGGGAGGGGAGGGGGCAAAGTTCCAATTTGAACTTTTGCATCAATTCTTGAGCTTCGCGAACAGTATGGGGTATCGTCACGCAGGAGGATGACACGATCACTCAACATGCCAGGGCGTTTTCGTCGGATGGCTTCACGATGGCCCATTGATTATTTCCTTCTTCCGAAATTGAAGGAACACTTATCTGGAACAAGGTTCTCTTCAGACAGTTTCGTGAAAACAGCTTCCGAGAACTGCTCAATGGGCAGGGACGAGATTTCCACCAAGCTGGAATAAGCAAATTGGTCCTGCGTTCAGATAAATACCTAAATTGTTTTGGTGATTATGTGGAAAAGTGATAGGAAAGTATGCCTCTTAATTCCCTTTTGTATTTTGTCTATTGTTAATAAATATTTTTTATTACTCTTGTAAACTTTTTTTTAATCCATCCTCGTATAATTTCTAATGTTTAAGGCTCCACTTCAATACTGAATTACTGGGCAAATCACCAGACATCATGCAAACTATATTAGATGTCTATACCTTCATTCGATGATTATCTGTAAGTTTAACTTCTCTTCAAATAATTATTTCTCACAATAAAGAATTTTGAGATTCTATACAAAGTACACTTTCTACGAAATTTTTATTCAGAATTTAAAGTTTTGTCAACTTGACATATTGTACTTAAACATGTTTTGCACCAATATTAGGAAACCAATAACCTTAAACTTATAATAATTTAAACTTAATCTGACGTGATGTGGAAGAATGGATCAACCAACCACTAAACTTTTCGCTAAACTTAGGCATCCTACTGAAATGGAAAACATGTATTCTTTCAAAACCAGTATGGGTCAAAAGAGATTTAATTGTACAATATTGGATAGAAGCACTTGTCAAGTGGTTCAGTTTCAATCTTTATAAAATACTAGCCGCCTTCGGCGACCAGCTTGTTCAGTAGGAATACTGATTTTGTTTAATTTCGATTGAAGCTCTTGTGCGTAATTTGGTATTCACGGTTACCTTAACAAAGTATTTTTAAACTACAAATTGTGATAGATTTAGCCAGTATTTTTTTAGTACTCTTACGCCTGTTCTTTTCATTGTCTACATGAACGCTCCTAATGGAGTCAAGTAGCTGTTCATGTTATCTAACATCTAATTAAAGGTTGTCGGCGCAAACTTCACTTTCTTATTTCTCACACGAAAGATGCATTTGATTTCAACATTAAAATGGCACATTTTACGCCCAGCAGCGTGCTAGCTGAATTTAAACATGCCGATAAAAAGAATTAAGTATTGGCAGCCATAATCTGGGAGCTTACAGGATAAATTTCCTAATATACTTTCTATGATAAAGGACTTTGTTTGCAGATTTCACAGAAATATTGATGAAATTAAAAAAAGAACTTAAAATACATTAGGGTATACAGAGTGTCCACTCTAAATGTGACCCAATAACTTATTTCCAATTCTTTCGAGAGAGACACATATACTTCCAGTTGAAAAAATGCTTTAGATGGCATAAAGAATCATATTTTATGGGTACATAAAAGTATTGCTGAAAAAATTACGAAATCTAATTTTTTAAAAAGTCCCCTGGTCATATGTTTGCATTTAGTTAAATAGTTCTGACACACTAAACAAAAAAAGTTCAACTCTTTTGCAACTAAACTGACCGAATTAAGAAGCTTTGAATATCGCTGGCTAAGACCACTTTAGACCATTTCAATGGGCGCCTCGAGGACGATCTTCCAATCAACGCTCAGCGTCTGTTCGACGCGGCTCCTGATTGGTTTTGAAATTATGATATTCAAAATTCAATACCTTGGTCAGTTTCAGCAGCAGAAGAATGGAACCTTTTTTTTTTTTTTTACTATAAGCTTTTTTTGCCGCTAGTTGAAGACCTTACAATTGTTTATGCGCCACTCACACATTTTGAAAGCGTCACCCTCTATCTACCAAACACAACATTTTGTTTCATGATAACAAAAGATCTTATACGTTTTAAAAAATAGGAATACAGTAAAACTTCGATTAACTGTCACTCGCTTAACCGCCAGTTTCTTTTATCCGTCCTTGTCTAAAAAAATAGAATCCATCATTTCGGTACATTGCTGCTGTTGCACTGAAGTTTATACTGATCGTTTTGTAAAATTAAATAAAACATGTATGTATTATTCACTTTTCAAGGACTTTATTTTCATTTTCGTCCCAAGCCAGCAGTGAAATCTCGTTACTGAACATATGTATTAAGAGATTTCTGTTATCCGACACAGCCCTGGTTCGGACGGTGACGGATAATCGAAGTTTTACTGTACACTGTTAGCATGTTCAAAAAAAGCCGTCTTTGGCATTTGCAGTACTTACCTGGTAAAGATATGGATTTCAAGGGGCGTTTCAGGTCTATCCAAGGTTAGCATTTTCCAGTCTATGTCTACTTTGCTGAGTTCCAGAATATCCACGTGCACCATGGAAGCGGGAACCGGATTCAAGTAAGGGAAGTCTTTGTGGGGCTTTTTCCACGATTTTAGATTCACTACATTTTCCTCGTCGGGGATTTTCTCCGGTCGAAGTTTCATCTCGGGAATTTTGTACATGGCATTCTGGACTTCTTCCTTTGTCTGCGGTTTCAGAGCACTCAAGTCCAAGAATTTGGGTTGTGCCGGTCGGCCATTCTGCTCGTCCAAGTGAGCCATTATACAGCCTTGTAAAACCCAATAAGGTTGGGGCTCTCAAATTGACCAAAGTTTGGACTTTTTGGTAGCACATAAAAATAGAATTGAAAGGCTCAAATTCTGTGAATCTCTGCGAAACACATCTTCAATATTTTTGAAGTAGGATAATTGAATTGAACATAAAAATAAATTGCTCTGTAGCTTTCTTTGGAATCTAAAAGTCTGGTATCATTAAATTAGCTGGTTCGAGATTTTTCTATTGAATGTGACATTTAACAGTGATGGTATTCTAAATTTTTAACATAAATTCAGTTCTAAAATTGGAATTAGAAATAACTTCATAAAATGTCAGAAAGCGAGGCAAAACATGGTTAATTTTGTAGCATTTTCCACTGCTATTAAGACTAATAGTAAAGGCCGAAATTGTTTCAAATATTAATCCTAAAAGTTGATAGAACAAATTTCTAACAAAATTTTTTCTAAATAAAGAGCACTGTCATAAAAGAATAAAAACGAATTTATAATCTAAATCTGAAATCACAAGGAACTTAAAGAATTCCATTCTGCGCAAAGAAAGTCTTAAAAATTTATTTTAGCCATATTCTTTAACTTGAATCTTGAAAGAAATTTCAAAATTCTTAAATTATTGCTAGTATATAAAGACATTCCGTTGATTCAATTTTTGAAGTTCAATCTCAGCCGCCCATCAATCTTCAACAGTTCGAGTAATAGTACTTCAAGTAAAAGAATAGTGTATCCTTTAGCACTACCGAGAAAATGACCCGTTTGTTCTGCCGAGTCAAATTCTACTGACGATCCGAAAAGTCAATTAACATCTGTGAGCTTACTTGCTTTCATTTAAGAAAGTATTATTAGAGAGATAGGCCTGAGAAACGAGAAAAGGTGAGGTAACCATGGAAACGAAATGATATCATACGTGGAAACGATCAATCAATAAGTGGGTGCCTTGATTTGTCAACTTTTTGTTACTGACAAGATAGTATTAGATAAGTTCATAACCTTCGAACTATCGAATAATGTGTTACATTTTGTATTGGAAAAATCTTATACAGCAATCTGCTAGACTATTTTTACCAACTGTTGTGTTAAAAGACTCGTGTTTTTTACTTACATAAATGAGGAAATAAAGGGTTTTTTTTTCCTTCTTTTTACTTATTTGTTTTATAACAGTATTATATTCCCCATTTATGGAAAGAGAACATTTGTTACTTTCATGATGATAACAAATAAATTCTCTTTTTAAATGTTAGTAGAATTATGAGTTAGTTTTAATAGCTCAATTCAGAATTATTAATTGATAGTCATCACAGAAAAAAGGTTGACGAATGAATACTTAAGGTTGGAGATCGAATAAGTTCAAATTTAATCAATCAAGACGACCACGAAGTGTAAAAACATAATACCATGATTTTGCACTTATTATTAAGATAACAATAAATTAATTTGAGCAGGGCCGGCCCGAACAAAAGCGGGGCCTAGTGCAAACTTGATTTGCGCGGCCTTGAAACAAATTTCGTACAACAAAATAATTTATTGTATTTTGCTATCTATTGCATAGCACAATTTGGTATAGTAAGGACTAAAGTAATACATGAAAATGAAAAATAATTAAATTATTTTTATAAATCAAAATTTCAATCGCACAAAAAATCCTTAATAAATCAAATAACAAACATAATTGCTTCCTAAATACAATTTGGTATGTGATTTACTAGACTAAGTTTGCAATATGTGATTTTAGTTTCATTTTCTTACAAGTTTCATAGCAAATTCGTCGATATTGCCATCATAATTTAGTTTTTTTATTGATTCGGCTTCGATAGATAAAATGGCTAAAGAGGCAAATGGCTAAGAGTTTCTTAACTAATAAATAGATCTCAAGCATTTTTTTAAATCATTTTCAATCTTGAGAAAGTTTTTTCTGCTAGTATGACAATAACTGATAAGGTCAATATTAATTTCAGAACAGTAAAAAAATTGGGACATAATTTCAAATAAATTATTTTTAAATAAATATTGTAATATTGTGTCTTGGAAAGTAAAACTCGACGACAAATTTTGATTTCGTTAAATAAATCAATGCGAATACCATTTTGAAAAATCAGTCATCTGCGCTTGGCCTTGTGCACTCGCACCGTTTGAAACCGCCTCGGGCCGTCCCTAAATCTGAGCATTGGTTTGTCAAGTTTCTGCCACTCAAAAAATAGAATAAGAAATTCATAGCTTTCAGACAACTCAAAATTGCATTGAACATTTCTGTACGGCAAATAACGAGTTTGCTCTAGCCTATTGTGATACTTCTCAGGTAAAGGATAAAACACGAGTCTCAGCCATATCTCAAATACATAAGGTTTTATTTTCTATTTACTTTATAACGTTGCATGTTTGACACTTAGCCTATAAAATAACTTTAATACTTTGCAAGAGTTGGAAAAAGTTTATTTTATCAATTCATCAGTAAAAAAAAATAAAAACTTCTAAAAACACGCTTTAGTAAGTGTATTAAAAAGTGGAAAATATGTTTAAATAAAAAAGGAGGTCAAAGCAAAAAACGTAAACGCGTGAGGAGTTAAAATAAATTCCAGAAGTAACTTGGAATTTTAATCGCATTCATATTATGTTTAGGATTCTTTTCTAATATTATTCATTGCGGTTTAGTTTTCTGGTCGTCCTGTTTTCAGCGCGTCACACTTTTACCAGTTTAACTTTCACCTCCATATTTTTTATAAATAGAAATTGGACAGCATTATTTGCAGGCAGTGGCGTATACAGGGGAGGGGCTATCGGGCTGCAGCCCCTCTCCCCCCGAGCTAAACCAAAATTCTTGATTTAATTTAAAATCACTACAACTGTTTGATCTTAATTTTCATTTTAAAAGAATAGTAATAAAATAGTGACAACAGTGCTTTCTGACTTGACAGGCTCGAAAATTTTCCTACTTATCTAGTCATTCCACTTGCACTTGTAGCGTTGGGGAGGTCGAAAACATTTTATGGCCAGCTATTTCATTGTATTTTTTATAAAATTATCGAAAGTATTGTAGTGTTCTTTATTATTCTTATTGTCAGGAGAGGAAAGCCTTGTAAAGTTAAAGTTTTTTGGTTTATATAAGTCATGAGGTTTGACGTTCGTCACTACGATACAAAATTTTTATGACCTCCGGCCCCCCCCCCCCTACCCGAATCCTGGATTCGCCACTGTTTGCAGGTACAGTAGAAACTCGATTATCCAAGCAGACTGGGGCAATAATCATCTCGGATAATCGAAAACTCGGTTCATAGAAACGCCATTTTAAACCAGGATTTTCTTTCTTTCGACAAGGTTTGCCCAAACAGCTTATTTGATTGATCTATTTTGAATATTGAAAAAATAAAAATAATTCAAAATAAAAAAAATAAATGTCAAAATAAAATGGAATAACTGAATCAAATCAATAGTTGTTCCTGATACAAATTGCGAATCGTCTGCTTTTAAATCTTTTTTTTTAGTGTTCTTCCAGAATTCTGTTAAAGTGTTCTAATAACAGTTCATTGTCTGTATTTTTATTCGTGATGTGTTTAATGTCCGTATATTTGTGTAAAATTAATTTTGAAAAATTTATTAAAGTAGAGGAAAAAAATTGTATGCAAATGAAATTGGTGTCAATGAAAAGTTAATTTTTTTTTTTTAGCTTTAAGTAGGTGTAAAAATACTTTTTTTTTCGGAAGATATCGCGTAAAAACGGCCAAATCTTGCTTCATTTTTAATTAATTGAAATTTTAATTAACTTTTTGACTTTGAAACGTTGACACTGATGTTTCTCTTGTTTTGAAGAACACATGTGCAAAATTTCATTAAGATTGGATGAAAACTGTATATTTGAATAAAAAAATCATTATACTGATTGAAACGAACTTATAAACTGTTTATTTTGAACAAATATTCACTTCGGCTATCTCCACGTGCAGAATTTTCTTCAGTTTCTAAAAAACGCAAGCATTATGATAATAATTTTATCATTTTTAGACCACATTACTCACCTAAAACAGCATATGCTTAATTTTTTACATATGCGTACTGTATTGTATTGCAAATATTACATTTAATAGGATGACGTGTTTTTTTTTTTTTTCAAACAGCACATTTATTCTGAACTATATTTTTTTCATTAATGTTGTTTCAAATAAATATTTTTGGCTTTCTTCCTTTTGTCTTAATGCGAGTTTCGATTTTGTCCTTCCGTTCTCAAATTCAGTTTTTGTCAAGTTTGCATTGAATTGTCTTAACGGATATGATAGAAGGAAAGTTTCTTTAAAACAGTTCCAAACAGAGAACATTAATTGTAGTCAGATATTGCGGAAAGCTATATTTTTAATAATCAATAACTTTCAAATATAAAAAAAAAATTCAAAAGTGCACATTTTCTTAGTTTTCAAAAATATAGAAAATATTTTTTTTTTATCAAAATTCTGGAAGTCAAAGCTAAGATCGCAAAAACGTGAGGCGTTGATCCAAATACTCCGAGTAAATTGGAATTTTAACAATATTCATAATATATTTTAATTTTTAATGAATTTTCTTTCTTTTGATGTTTATCATGGCTTTACTCATTGTTTCCAGTGTTCGACACTTTAACGATTTTTGCTCTGACCTTCAGATTTTTGTTATTTTTTATTGCACTAAGAAAAAAGAAATATTCTCTAATTTTTAGCCTAATAATTTTTATAATCCCCATTATTAATTTAATTATTATGGCATCTTGTAATATTTTTTTTTTCAAATTAGCTACCAGATGGTGCCCTTCTTATTTAATCAAAACTAATTAAAATTAAGCGAATAATTGATAATTAAGTTCTGAAAATATTGTACTGTCATCAGCAGCACACAACTGTACAAAATTTTAGAGCTTTAGCACATTAGGCAGTGAATGAAAAATCGATTACAAAATTCCATATTTGCAAACATGAAACAAATCAAGCGAAATAAAAGGTTTCTAAAACTATCAATATTCTCTGCCAAATTCCATATTTTGAGTATTTATACTAATAAAAGGAAGTGTTTGTGTGTGCGGTATCTAGACGATTCTATCGCATTTACAGTCATGAAATTTGGTACACAGGTAGCCATAATGGTAACTCAATGCACTTCAAAGCTTAAACTTTAAAATTTAATGTAGAAAAGTTTTTATTTAATATTTTATGTTGTTTTGGGTGATTTTTTGCACTTATTTTGCCGTAATAATGTTTCAAATGATCGTAAAAAAAACAATCGATGCACCATCGGATAGAATAACCAATTATCGCGTTAATGAAGTTTGTTTTGAATGTGTAATGTAATTTACTGAATGTTGAGAATTTTTTTAAAAATAGTCAGTTTTGCCGAAAACATTTAAGACTTATAACTAAAATTCCTGCCTCCGATATTCTAATTTTGTTATATTTTTCAATTCTTTTTAGGCAGTAACTGGAGCATTTCCCCCCAATTTAAAACAAGAATGGCCAAGATACCATTTCCCATAAATTTTTAATTAATTGTTTTTCTGATGAATCCAAAGGTTTTCTTCGCAGATCCGCGGAAATGGTAAGAAGTATTTCCTCCAAGATCACGTTCCTCCTGGCGGTGGGAGGAGGCGCTAATGAAGGATTATATGCTGCACACTGAGCCAATCGTGTATTTACACTCCAGAAGGAAATACAAGAAATGTGCACCTTAAGGCTCTTCGTTCAGCATAGTGGAACAAAAAGACACAAAGTGTTGCTATGTTTAGTTGAGAAAACTTCCACTCCTCAGTTTTTGAGAGGAAAGTGCTGTTGCAAGAGCAGAACCGATTGCTGCTGCTCTGTACATGCAGTAAAAAAACCACATACATTCTGCTCCATAGTTTGTGAAGAGAGAAAGCTACTGTCAAGAATACAGCACCTCATTCCCTTCCGAAGATGATAGAAGTAGGGTTTTAAATGCTTTTCTACTGAAGAAAATTTTTCAGTAGAAAGTATTCATATAAATACAAAAGTAATAAATATGTTACAGAAAAGTATGCAAACAATAACAAAAATCACTCATCTAACTTTGTTTGAAAAAGTTTTTATCACCGTTTTCACAATATAAACACAAAATAGTTTGTAGCAACACTAGTAAGAATAAAAAGATTGAAATGAAATAGTATGTAATGTGTATTAGATATTATAGTAATCAAATGTTATATTAGTTGTGTTTCTATTAAAATGTCTGCTAATATGCATGGTGAATCCTTTTTCATTCTAAAATTAGCTTTTAATGCCACGTTTTACAATAGAAGTGTTCTATTTTAACTGCCCTTTTTTTAAGGTATGGTATTTCATGAGAAATTGTCCCTCTTTCTCACACAAAAAGGCAATTAGGAAGATGATTTCAAAAAACACCTTAATTACTTCACGAGTTAGTCTGCAATATCTTGGTTTCTATAAAATTCATCACTGTAACTACTAGTTAAATGGGTATCACTTGAAATTCATGATTTTTTAAAAACTTTAACCCATTAATGCTCAAATTAATTTAAAACACTGATTTCAATTAAATTATGGTAAAAATAACAAAATTAAGTTAATTTTGAAGTAAAATTAAATTCGGATAAATGTTTTTTTGGGGGGTGGAATAGTTCTTTTTTTTATTTTTTAGAAAAAAATGCTTTCAAAAATTGGCAGAAAATTACTTTTAAAAACTTTTCTTATATAAATATAGAAGATTTTTAAGATATAGTAAAATATCAAAAAATAAAAATCACTTTCTAATTCCCTGCATTACCTCAAAAATAAATCAAAGGAAATTCAAAATGATGACATTTTGACTTCAAAATCTAGCTAACTGGTGGTATATGCCTATTGAAAACTGTTTATGAGTTGAGTTACCTATTGACTTCATAAGCAAAATAAATAAACAATGAAATACATTGGGTTTAGTCATGGAAGTGAAATTTAACTGTCCTATAAATAAGTAGCTAATGGATTAATTATTACACTGAGGTAGTTAATGGGTTAATTAATTACTACTCTTGACTGGCATTTTTGGCACTCTATGACAGTAAGCAGTTGATAGGAAAAAATGAATTACATAAAACTCTTATCAGAGTGAAATGAAATATAAAACATGTGCAATGTTTTAAAAAATCACAATTTAAAAATTTTGAAAAGATAAAAAAGTTTGTGCACTTAAGGTTTTTCCAGTGGTTTTATAACATATAAGTTATTTAATAAAGTGAAAAAAAATCTAAACAAGTGAAAATACTTCCACTCCCTCACATGCACACACACTAATTATGCTAATTCTATTTTATTTAAGGTGAAGAGTGACATAGAAAAGCAAAGTAAGAAATTACTCTTTTAGAACTCTTATTTCCCCAAAACATGCAGCAGATAATCAAAATATGTCAAAGAAAATTGCCAAAATCAGTAAGCTCAAATTTATGAAAATAATGCAAATTTTTCTTTCTTTTTTTAAAGAATAAGTCATTAGATAATTCACATAAGACAAAAAAAAACATTTATTAATGCATTCAGTGATTTACAAAAATATATATACAAAGAGTATGATCAGTATCTTCTATAAAGTGAAAACAGCATCAGTCACCAAGGCTTACTAAATTTTACCAAGGTAACGTCATATATTTCACATCAGAAAAATATTATTTCATTCAACAGTTCTGTAAATAAATAAATATCTTTGTTGAGTTCACGGGCTCCAGAATTGATTAATGGAGCCCTTACCTGCCTCATCCCCCAGGTGGAGGTGGCGGTATGGAATCACTTCCACCTGCGATAGAAAAAAAAATAACATAAAAACAATGCATATGCAACAGTATATGCATTTATTCAAACTTAAAATATTCCTTAATAGAACTGTCACAAGAAATGGTTCTACATAAACTTTAGTTATGTTTAAATGCAAAAAACACATTTAAAATTTATTAACTATTACTAAATTAGTAAGCAGCAACTTCTTAATTAACAAACTGCATGACAAAATAACAATTTTTTAAAGCTGCATTTGAAAAATAATTAATTTTTAGAAAACAAATCTTACTCTAAAATCTTTTTAAAAAACAAATTTAACAATGTTGTTAATCATTATTGATTAACCTTCAAATCACATGCTTCCCTAAATATTTGTTGATTATAAATTCAAATGATTCTGCTAATCAAGTTATGATCCAAATGGAAACCTTTATGGATTACTCAACACCAAACACATTTGAATTTTCATAAAGTTAGTTTCAAAAAGTCACCACACTTTATTTTATTTTTTAATAAAAAAAGCGAATAAAAAATTAAACAAAAAGTAGTTTGAGTTTTCTTAAATTTCTCATTATAATATACAGATGTTCATTACAAACACATTACCTATTACATCCATTAAACATTACTGGAAGGGGCTTTTATCTCTTTAACACAAGTTTTTGGCATTATCCAAGGAATTTAGCTTCCTGGTATGAGCACATACAGAAAAAATTTCTCATTAAATATGATTAATAATGTGTACAAGAGATTCTGCAAAACTGTTCTTTTTACAGGAAAGTTCATGCAGCAAATTCTTTGTTATTATGTGTGCTTCAATACCTGGTGAAATTCATTATCCCACATATTACAAATAACTTTGATACTTGTTCACTGGTACTCTAAGAATATATATTTTGCCTTTCCATTATTCCATGTACAAGCCGTTCTGTTTTAAATATCACATCAAATGTATTTCAAAAATTCTCCATCTTCATTCATACAAGCATGTTATTTTTACTAGCTTGTTTCCGATATGAATGGATAACCTATAGATAAATGTATTTCTTCATAATAAATTAAACCTATAAATGGAAAAAATAAAAGGATATGTTTCAGAACAAAACATTTATTATGGAACTAGGAGGTTCTGATTCCTGCTCGCCAACTCTCAAGAGGACTGTTACACAATCTTCCCAGGTTTGTGCAAGCCCAGCTGGCTTCGCTCATTACAATCAGGATAATATGCATCCTAGCACAGTTATTGTAAAAAAAAGTTGAATGTAATCAATTTACTTTTAATGCTTTAAACTAAATCAGCACAGAATAAAATTTGTTGACCTTGAAAAATATTTTTTTCCCTTGGATTTTTGTAAGCATTTATAAGACAATTCACAATCCATGAAACTAACAAAGATAATTAAGAAATTGCAAAAAGAAAAAAAAAAATAGTAGATAGAGTTTCAAGATATATAAAGAGAATCCTAAAAATAAATTATTTAGATTTATTAATAAAAAAGACTGTTCACCAAGAAGACTTCAACACCAAAGTTTTGATTGTCCACATAAATGCAAGCACACTGAGCACCTTCAAACAAATTATTTCCCCTTCTTCCTGAGAGCCTTTCAAAACTTTCTTTTATGGCATCATTGCAGCATCTGGCTGCATCTCAAGTTGTAATTACATGCAGATCTGATCCACCCTATTTGTGATGTCATCTATCATATAGCGAGCGAAAATATCAAATTTTACATATCAAATAGTGAGCAGTCGGTTGGAGTATTTAAGGACAATGATTACTTCTGTTCTTTCTTTTTTTTTTGTATCATCTCACCGCTAGCGTGTTGAATAATGTTATAATTTAATTTAGGATTTTAAATTAGTTGATGTTATATTAAATATGTTTTTTGTTATAAGATAGTATTCTTTTTACTGTGTCACCAGCACTATGTTTATCACGATGGAGTACTTCTGAAACTTGTAAGAAATACAGATTTATGATAGTGTTGAGAAACTGAGTAGCGAGGTGTTGTAATAATCAACATGGAGTACTGGATTGTCATACTTAATTCCTAAGCAGCTAGACCAGTAAATCTCACCTCCTCATATGCTGTATAGTTATCTTGCCCTGACATAGGCCGAAAAGTTACGCTTTCATCACTTCGTTCGCACAGTGAATTTTTCGTTTCACTGTTTCATTAATACTCAACAGTATGCCTGATTCATGAGTTCATGTGTAACATATCGAAAAGAAGGCTCAAACCAAATTGCAATCATTTGTTTATGTTTGGAAAGTGAAATATGTGATCAATTACTGTAGATGCTGCCAACTCCTATAGCTAAATAACACGTTTTTGGGGAACCTCACAGGAGAAATATTAATATAGATAGCTCAAGCATGTTAAAATCTAAGACTCAGTAAAATGGAATTTATATCACAGAAGGAGCACTAAAATGCATATATTATTGATAGAAGAAAATCATAATTTCAAATTTATAGCAAATGGTGGCAACAACAACAACAAAAAAAAAAAAAACCTGACAAAGCAGTTATGATGCAAATTGTATGTAAATCAGAAAAAAAAATTCTTAATGCAAATATCAATAATATTTAATCAGGATGTATATAAAGTTTAAAATAGAAACAAAATTAGACGAAATAAAGCACAATATTGCAAACACTAATTATATGGCAAGTTTATGTTTCTTTATAAGTTCAATTAAAACGTTTTTGGAAAGAAAATAAGTTATATAACAGTGTGAATTGTTCATTTCTTTAGCAAACTAAGAGTAGAATCAACTTTGATAATGTAATTCAATCTTATAAAATTTTTGCTATATGTTAGCAATTCACACTATAATTGACAAATTCAGATACAAGACAATAATTCTTAGAATATTAAAGAAAGATAAACAGTGCGTTCACTAAAAATAAATAGTTGGTTTCATCACTGAAATCTATCACATTAAAACTCTCTCAAAAAATTAATTAAAATATCAAATTGGTTTTAAAGATAAATAGATTTGAATTTCATAAAGAACATGATATATTTAAAATGAAAAAAATCCCTAATGAATAATTTAAAAAACAATTAAAAATAAACAGATAATTACCAAATGCATCTGAGAAAGTTCTGAAGTTTCCTCTACCAGGAGGCCTTGGAGGTCTAAAATGAAATTTTTTTAAAATAAATATTACATAAAGAAAAGAAAAATTAAATAATAAAAATTGTGCATTTTTTGAAAGAAAACTGCAATATCAATTATTGTGCAGTTGATTATACAAAGCAAATTTGACAAAGACTGTATATTAGAAAAAATACCAACAGATATTGTAGAATATAAATGACATGAGTAAAAAGGTTTTGATTTAAATCTATTATTTGTTAATATTGGATGGAATGAATTCAATAAAAATCAAATTTAGAATCAATTATTTTTATAACAAAAATAGAAGAAAAGCAAGATTCAAACTAAATATTTAGAGTCAATCTAGAGTGTAAAGCCATTAGTTTCAAAAACTGTTGCTATTAAAAAAAGTCAAATTCAATCAATTTGAAATATATAAAAATAAACAAAAATTAAAAAGCATAGTACTGCTAAAAACAATCTTTATTGAAACTATCTTTCTATGAGACTTATTGGAATATATATCATATTCTATCAAAATAAATACCTTTTGAAATTTCAATGCCCAGGAATTCTAACAATCCATAAAATCAATTTTATATTTTGTGGTATTTTATGCTCATGAAATGCACTAGCTGAATCACTGGTAATCTTTACAGATAGATAAAATTACACATTATAGACTGATGTATTATTTCAGGGTCCTGGTGTATGTTATTCTTTAAAATTATTTTTTTAATACATAATTAGGAGCAATATTTGAAAATATAAGTATTGTTTCAAGGATTTCTATAAGAATACATAATTTTTTTTAAGTACTGCTGCCTAACATCTATTTAAATACCAACATATGAATTGCCAATTGGAGATATTTGTTAAAACATCCTCAAGTAAAAGAAGTTTAAGTTGGTTGAAATGATTTTTTTAAGTCAAAATCATCAAATATATGAGAAAAAAATGGCTTCTAATCACCAAAATAAATTAATAATAATTTTGGAAATAAAATCATATGAGAAACTTTTGATATTATTTTATTATTCCAACTCCTCAACAAAGAGATCAGCCACACAAATAAAGTAACTATGTTTTGAAACATTTCACAACACAACAAAACAAAATTACTTGAATATTAGATTAGTTCACCTAGAAGTACCAACTGTGCAAATATGCTTTGAAGAACTAAACATACTTCAAAGTATGAAATCAGAGAATACTACAAATATGAAACCTTTTATTTAAAGTTAGCATTCAATACCCAGAATACAATCAGTGGCATAGCTGCAACTTTTGCCTCCCAGGGTGAATTTTCAAAATGCCGCCCTTCCAGTGGCTGTTTTTTGCACAGGTGTTAGAGGAGTTCGCATTGTGCCTCAAGAATCTAGGGGAGCCTAAAAACCTATTCAAAGTACATTGTAGGGCTAAACCTATTGCAACTTTTCAACATAGGAGCCTCAAATCGATTTTTAGCCTGTGGCCTCCTATTGACAAAATCTACTACTGCGCCCTTCCTTAGAAGTTACATAAGGCAAATAAATCTCAAAATAAAAATATAAATTCCAAGAAAAAAAAACATGGCATTAGAAATGTAATTCATAGTTTGACAACATTGATCCCTGCAGACAGTTTGTGAAAACACTCGTCCACTACCAGTCACATATTGGTAATTAACCGATAAAAGACAAAAATACGAAATAGTTACATTAGTTTTTACAATTACATGCACACAATGATTCAGCTAATGCCGCTGCTTTTCTTAGTTATAAAATTTGTTTTCCTGCATGTCTGAGTTTGGCATATGGGTTTAATCACCCACTCTAGTTACATCACTGAATGCAACTATATATGTAGATCTGTAGAGTCAAGGAAAAAAAAACCGAACCACCCAGCATTATTCTGTCATCGTTCATCAGAAATTAAAAAAAAAGGTACCAAATTTCAGGAAATAACGTCTACTAAACGATTCCATATCTAAAAATTTCATAAGGGGTCATTTACATATTTATAATTGCACTAATTAATGGTAACACTCCTTTTTTTTTAGCTGAAGTTCAAAACTGCATCAAAAGTTATACCCAGATAAAAAATTTTATCATTCTAGCTCTATTCGTTTCGAAATCATTAGCAAATAAAAATTTGAGTCTCTAATGTTAAAGTAAAATTTTGAATTTTTGTTGATATCTTCAGATGTAATATAGTTATTGACTTAAAACTTTTTGATGTAATAGTATGAAGTAGTATACACATTCTGCACTTATACTTTTGATTTTAAAATAATGGGGAACTTCAGCATATTTTTTTTTATTTTTTAAATCGATTTAAAATGCTTTGAAATGAACAATAACATTAAAAAAAATTTCTAGACAGTTTTTTTTTTTTTTTTTTTAAATTTGCAATCAAAGTTCACCTCTCAGAAAACGCAGGAAAAACTATCTGTTTTGGCGCGAAACGGGTCTGACGTCATAGTTTCCTGACAGGGGAGACACGCGCTTGCTTCCCGTTCGCTCTCTATAGAGATTCTCTTTTTTTCTATATTTTCTGACTATCGCATCGGATAAAATAATGTCGGCAAGATACAAGTATTGTATTGTTTCTAAATGTAGTAATGGAACTCTAAATTATTTAAAAATGTGCAAAAAATTGTTATTCGCAAAAAGTGGTGTAAAGCGATGAAGAGAGATCCGAAGATTAATCCGGAATTATCAGCAAGCAGCATTCGTCATGTCTGTGAAAATCATTTTGATGTGAGTTATTAATCTATATTATATCTATTAAATTGTATACTATGAAGAACAGTAAAATCAGAATTTGATAAGTTTTTAAAAGAAGTAGAACGTGAAGTTAGCAGCCAAAAAAAAAAAAAAAAAAAAAAATTAAAGGAAATAGTTAAACTTAATTAGTTTTTCCCCGTTTCATTACATGGAATTTATATTTTTACCCTTTGAGGGGCCCCTCAAAAGGTAAAAATATAGAAGATCCCACCTTCTTTAAGTTTCTTTAAAAAAAAAAAACTTGCTCTTGTTATTTTATTGCATAAATTTTTTCAATGAATATTCGAATGTTTCTTATATTTTTTTAAAAATTACAGTACTATTGAAAATTAATAAGAATATCTTAAAAATTAGTTTAAATTCACGACTTTTTTGATAATGAAATTCGTTTTCATTCGTAGTTCAACAAAATAATTCGCAGAATTAATTTTTGATGCAAAATAAATCCTTTAAATTCAATAAATGTATTAAAATCAAAATTTGTCTTCAAAAAGTTAGTTAAAGAAGTATGAAGTGAGGTTAGCAGGAAAAAAGAAAGACATTTTAAAGCAAATAGTTAAATTTAATTTGTTTTCCCCCTTTTTTTGATTACATAGAATTTACATTTTAAGAAACTACTGATACCCCATAACAATATCAGGAAGTACTGTAAAGAAGAGCCTTGAATTTCATATTTGTTCTGTTTTTTATATAAGTATAAGATGAGGTTAAAAGCATAGGTACGTGTATGAGCTCTTATTGAAAGATTACATGGTAGCCACGTGTAGTTTTAAGGTTCTATTGTTGATTAAGGTTTATAAATAGATTTAATATTGTTTCTATTTTGACACTGATTTTAAAAAGAAAATTTTATACTTTTCAAACCACGGTTTTGTTTAAATTTTTTAGAAGTTTATTTTTATTTTTTCACATGAAAAGTTAAGCTCGGACACATACATGGAAATGTAGCTGGCCTTTAGTGGTTTCCTGCCTTTTTTTTTTATTTATGCTGATTCATCCACATGGGGATAGTGATGATTTAATAGCATTACTAGAATTAATTTATTTCTTCATTTTCAGTGGATTTTTTTTATGGGAGTTTAAAGATATCCGATCTTTTTTTATGTCGAATTCGGTTAACATTAAAAAGAAGTTAAGCTAGAAACAATTTTGTTTCATCGGTTCTGTTTTTTATTCTTTTTATTTTTTAAGCACTTAGTCTATCTACAAATTAGTATACACACCATGGAATACTGTTTGGATTCTGAGTTATGACAGGTTTTTTTTAGCTAAGTTCAGCATTTTATTTTATTTTTTATTTTATGTTGTTTCATTGAGGAGGATTATAAGACAAAAAAAGGTGAAATTTTACTGTTGTGCTTTTATTCCTCGTATCTCAGCCATCATAAAATTGGAATTTTTCTTGAAAAACATTGCCATCATTGTAGAATCAATCCTTCGGAAATTATCCGATTTACTGTGTACAAAATCAATATCCATTGTGAAATTGAACGTTGAATGATAGAAAAGCCAAAAACCTCACTTTTAAAATGTTAGTTGGTACAAACGCCTTGATTCAAAGCAGGGCACTGAAGTAGCGAAAGAGAAGTATGCGAAGGAAGGAAACTTTGACGTCAAAATCTACTCGGCCAATGAGAGTGCGTTTCGGATTGCATCATGATTCCTGCTATTTCAGTGCATCTTTCACTCTTAATATTTAAATAAATTTTTATGTAAAATTTCACTTGCATATTTGAAATTAGAATGATTTTTTCTACAAATGCGGATGGCTTTCACATGTTTTTAAAAAATGCTGAAGTTCCCCATTTTGAACACAGGAAATATTTTATTAAATTTGATGTTTAAAAATTTTTGAGTGGCAAAACCCCCAAATTTTAACAGTAATCGATGCAGAGGGCTATTTAATAAGCCCATGCAAAATTTCAGCTTATTCGAAAAAGTAGTTTTTAAGTTACATTAAATTTCAGGGATGAGATTGGCAAAAAAAGCAAAAAGACTGAAATCATACGCGTGCAAAAAATTTGTACCATAATTTATTTGCGAAAGATGTTTTAAGAAGTAAAACATGAGAACATGCAACATGATGAAAATATTACACTATAATAATTAATAACTTATTTATAATTCAGTATGTATAAATAAGAAAAATATACAATTATTATTAAATCATTCACATTAAAAGTTAACAAACAAGTTTAACACATCATCAGGGGAATCAGAAAATACAAAGTTACACATTAAAAGATATTTACCACCTGTACATCACCGAGATGCAACATTCACCCAACAGAAGTCTGAGAAGAATTATATTTAATAGCCTTTTGATAAAAGTTAGCACAAAAAATAAATAAAAATAAGGACAAATAATTTCTTTTGCTTCATGCAATTGTGTAAAATGTATTAGCTCTTTATAAATTATAATAATGTATCATATACTGAATTGTTTTATTTCTCTTAATTTTATACATTTTTGCGAAAGTAACAGCACAATGATTTTGCACCTTATAAAGTGAGAGGGGTCCAGAAATTGTACAGTTACAATGACAGATTCATTTAGCATTATTGCTATTTGAAACATTTCTTTAATTGTTAAAGAAGTGGTTTTCTTTCATTTTTTTTTTATTTATGCGGCTTTTGTTGGTAACAGATCTCCATTAACAGGCTTCACCCGGGGGGAACGAAATCCGGGGGCAAAAAAAAACGAATTTTGAGAGGAAAAAAAAAAAGAAAAAAAAAACGAAATTTCTCCAAAATAACAAAAAAGCAGAAATCCGCTAAAAAGCAGAAGAATCTCATCCCTTAAATTTATTATTTTCTCTTTAAAACAATGCACTTATCCATATATTTAGAAAAGGTAATATGTTTCTTTCATTTAGTAATGTAATACATATGGATCAAAACCATATTTTTTGGAGCAAACTTCATTTTTCCAGAATTTTGTAATGAATCGATGATTGTAAAAAATACATTGTAACTTTTAAGATGACGTTTAAAGAGCAAAACAAGTTAAAATTCTACCACCAACATATAAACACAAGCAGTGAACTTCGCTATCTAAATATGGAGACTGACCCTTTTATATCATGAACACAAGATGTCGAATATCTTCTGATCTTTTAGTGGTCAATTAACCAAAATTGATACCCTGGGGTATTTTGTGATGAGGAATTTATTTATGTCATCAAAAATGGGTGTTGCCAATGGAAATTTTAAAGTTAGTGCAATCATAAATATGTCAACAGCCCCTTATGAAATTTTTTCATATGGAATCGTCTAGTAGACGTTATTTCCCAAAATTTGGTAGCCTTTGTTTTAATTTCTGAAGGCAGAATTATGCTGGGTGGTTCGTTTTTTTCCCATGACTGTACATTTATTAAAAATAACCAGAAGAAAAAACATCTTGCTACCAAGTGCTTATCAATACATTAAAACACCCTTGAGATAACCAATAAATATATCTATACAGTGTGTTGTAGAATTCGACCGACAAATCCAGAGGGTCTCCTGCTATCAGTATGCTACTGATCCGCAGAACGCAGAAGCCAATCTGCTAGTTTTTCTTGAATATCTCGAAAACTCTTCAGTTTTCACACTACATGTGAATTAACAAATTAAAGAGTGTAAAATTCCCTACAATTCCATGCTTTTATTTTTCTTCCAGTTTTAATATTTTTGCAGATAATGGCTTTGAACTATTTTTTTTTTTTTATTTGTCAGTAATTTACAACCCCCTGGAGCACCCAAACGGTGTGTTACCTATCTGAAAACTTCTCGAATTCATCTATTTTTGCGAGTCCTATGTTGTATGGTAATTTTTCATCCTCTTGATGCCTACTATTACCCCTCCGAATTTGTCGGTAGAATTCAGCAATACCCTCTGCAAACACCAGTATGCTACCAATCAGCAGAAGCCAATCCATGTTTTCTCATGCCCTTTTTAGTTTTTCTTGAACTTTTAAAAATGCTCTTTCATTCAAAAAAAAAAAAATGTAGTTGAAACGTTATTAGTTTTTTTTAAAATTAATTTTTGAACAGTGTCCAACAATTCTCGGACACCCTGTATCTTTGTGATTTTCACAGACTAAACGTCGTCTGCAACCCTATGTTCAATGGTAATTTTCCATCATCTTAATGCCTACTATCAGCCCTCTGAATTTGTCGGTCGAATTCGGCAACACCCTGTATATTCCTTTTCTTTCAGTTTTATCCAAGAAAATTGTGTACAAACAAAACTGTATAAACTAGATTTAACACTATATTTGCAGCTGCTGATTATCTACCTATTTTTAATGAATTGGTTCAATTTGACTCGCACATCAGAATCAGGTTTTATATAAAAAAATTTAATCTAATTTAAATAAATAATTTATAAAATTGTTTTATTGAACACAGTTTTCAAATATAAACTCTGTTCTTGAAATACATTTTTGGCAGACATTTTTAATGCATTTAATGCAAATGTTCTTACATCTTACAACATTCTAGCAACATTCAGTTACATCATTAAAAATTTTGCATGTAACTAATTAAATAAAATGACGAGACTGAATATAAGAACTTATGTATCAGTTGTTTTCTAAAGTTTTTCTTAGTTTTGTTGTGTTATTAACTTTTCTTATCAGTTGTTTTCTTTATGCAAGATACAAATTCCATCTGTTTAAAACAAATATAAAATCATTTAATGAATCATAGTAGTAAAAATAAGTATACCACATTCAAAAATATGAAATTAATGAGTGGGCAGAAGGATGAATTTATATGTGTAAATATTTTATCATATAATTAAAAATAAATTTATGTTTTAAAAAATTCTATATAAATAACAATATCTTGAATAAAACAAATGGACTTACTCTATAAATATTGTGTTAATACTTTAATTACAAAGGTAGGAAAAAGTGATTGAAAAACATAAAGGAAGGGGACAGAATATAATTAAAAATTAACAAGCAAGATCATATCCCCCCCCCCAATGACTGGCTTTTAAAATACTCATCTGTTGTTATCAAGACTTCCAAACAGGCACCTCCTTACCTTAATTAACATGTTAAGTACAGTAAGTTATTAAGAAAAGTATTAAATCCTATCATTCATTGAATGTTTCAATGAAGAAAAGATTCAAACCTCTAGTCCAAAAGATAGAAGCATGATAATGTTTTAGGCTTGATTTATCTATATTTGTTTCATTTTAAATATTTATTCTTAATTATAGCAATGATAATGTGTACATAAAAAATCTAATATTGTCACAGTGTGCATACATCCAGTAACTAAAAGAATGAAAAGTATTTTTGTAAAGTATATTTAAAAATAATTTTAAAAAATCACAAAAATTAGGAAAAAAAATTGGTATCACTGAAAAGCTAATTTTTAAAATTTTGAAGTGATGTAGAAATGGTTTTTGAGAAATAATATGTTCCAAAGTCGTTGAGGAAAAATGTCAAAACCTCAATTTTTAATTACAAATGCAATTAAATTTTTGAAAAATCCTTTCCTAGTGAGCACCTGCTACCCAAGAAGTAATTATATGCCAAATTTGAATAATACTTCGTTTGGAATTCTTGATCACTTACTAAATGACTTTTTTCAATAACCGTTTGCTTTTCTTCGGAAGATTTTCGTTAATTTAATTTGCTGATTCTCTTTCACTGTGTCGATGATTATGGCTTCCAAACAAGGAATGTTTTTTTCTGGAAACAATAGTTTCCTTGCTATGTTTGATCCTCTTCAGACGTCATGTTTTTCCTGTGTTTCTGCTTCCCCTGTGTGTTTCGTTTCTCAATGAAAAAGCGAGGCCGCTGATGTTTTTTTAAGTTAAAAAAATTTGCCCGGTGCACACTCACAATGTTGAAGGCATTGCATGCTCAATCTCTCGTCTTGAGATGCCATAGGCATAAATGCGCAGGAGACCCATAAAAAACTCACTGCAAATCCTAAACAGTGTTTGGAGACTGCAACTAAAATTGCACCAAAGAAAATTGGTGACTAAATAGTACACACCCTAAGCTCTAGGTTTACCATTTTATTTTGGTTAAGATATGTTCCACATCGTGATTATTTGATAAAAGAAATCCACCATATCAAAGCATTCAATTTCAAAATCAGTATTTAACTTTATAATAACAAACAATGCAAAATGTACATTCTCGCAAGGAATCCTCCTTTCTGAATCAGTTAATGGTTTCATTTAATAATAATTCAATATATTAAACCCAGTCAGAATTTTAGCAATAAAATCATAATGCAATAAAGAAATATAATTTTTTTTCTTGACTGAAATTATAACATGTAAACAGAATTAAACAAGAATATCAATGAAACTTCACTAAGTGATCCTGCATACAGAATGATGAATATAAAAAGTTAGCATTAAATATACCTTGTAATGCTAATCATATAAAAATTTAAAAAATTTTATTCTGAAAAGTTCTTATACAAGATAAACAAAAACATACCCTCTTCCAGAACCTGATCTTGCTCCACTTCTAGAGTCATTTCTAGGATTTACTAGAGGCTAAAATTGATTACATTTTAGTTATATATTTGTTGTTACAAAATAATGCATTAACTAATATGTGGGAAATTTTCACAAAATAAGAATTAAATACCTTCATCTTTTTAATACTACATAGAAAATGTATTTGAAGAAAAATTTAAGTATACACTGGCTAGATTGCCTTGTTAGGTTAATGGTAACTGCTACAGTTATTCTGGAAATAACTTCTTTGATATATTTATTATTGTAAGATATGATATGTTACAAAGTTTAATGCAACAAAATATACCTTCCTTCATTAGAAAGTAATGTGGAGAGAAAACTGTTATAAAAGTATTATGAAACATTCATTTAGTATTATTTGACAAAGAAATGGTTGAAAAGTACAACATAATACAAAGAGGATCAATACAGGAAAAAAAAATGGTTTAAATATAATTCATTTGTATAAAAATGCTGAATACTTACATCTATTAAACTTCTGAAGCTGAAAAAGAAAACATTAGTATTAAAAAAACTGGAATATTTTCCTCATTAAAAAAAACCAAAAAAAAAAAATCATAATTAAATTTAATATCAAAAGAACAAAATAAAACAATCATATAAAAATATCCTGCAATAGAATTAAATAAAAGAATTTGAAAAACAAGAAAAGCTAGAAATTAAATAATCATTTTAAATCTAATATAATTAGAATTATACAGCAATTAAAAATATAAACTGTACATCAAGGGGATTGGTAATGAAAAAAAAATTATGTTGTACTAGATTGTAAAAATATCTTCTAAATTTTTGGATATAATCAAAAATTTAAAAATAAAGTTAACTAAAGAACAATGAAATAAAACATGAACACACAAGAATTAAAAAGTTGAGAAAGAATGAACTTACAAGAAAACTGCAATATTTATAAATCCCCAAATAGTGTCTGAAAGTCTGTTGACACTCCATACAGTAGTGCCACTTGAAAGTGTACCTCCTTCAAAAAATCAAACATACATACAGTAAGCAAAATATTTAACTATTACTTTAATATTAAAAAAAATTTCAAATAATTTTTTATAAAGTTCAAGATGGCAATAATCAGAAAATAAATTTTGATACAGCAAATAAATTTTCTTAAATTTTTTATCTACCTATTATTAAGAGCTAAAATGAGAAACTTTCGGATTATTCATTTTTAATCCAACATACAAAGAAGATACGCATTGGTAGTATTTGTTTGCATAACTTTTAAAAAATACAGTAATTCTTTTAAACAAATACAAGAAAATACTAAAAATAAATCAGTATGCTAGTGATTGATTTTTTTAATGTAAAATTTTTTTTTAAAGATTTAACAACATTAAAAATTTTTTTTTAATAATGTACAAAACTGGCAGGAGAACTTTTTCCTACATACTTTCACAATATGAATATTTTGTGCTTAGCTTCCTAAGGAAGAAAGTTAAGTTAGTAATTTGGAACAATTCCACTTCCCATTGAACAAATGAGTAAAAAATCTCATACAAATCTTCAATTTTTTGTGTCAAGACCACAATAATTTCATTTACAATTATGTAGCTCATTCTGTTATTTAGTTAGCATATTCACATACACATGGACAAACAGACTTTGCTATCAATTGAAGAATTTGGTCCAAAATTTGATACAGATCTACAAATGCAATGAAAGGATATATCATGGGGTTAATGTAGTTACATTTAATTTTTTCATAATTGATATTTATTAATTAATGTAGCTATATTTAATTTTTTCATAATTGAAATTTATTAATTTAAATTAGATTAGCATCACATTTTGAAGCAACATGAAGATTATTTTGGAACAGATCTCATAATTGTGACAAGATGACAAAGGCAACTCTTAAATCAATATCTCACTCTCTACACTTTCACATTACAAAAACTTGAAAATATTTGGCACCCAACAATACAAGAAAAGATTTAACATGGAAATGGCCCACATGCACAGCAGATTTTCAGTACAACTGAACCACAAATCTACAATCCTAAAATCTCAAAGATGAAATTCTGGCACCGAAACCACTTCCACCCCCAAAATAAATTATTCCGATTTCATCATAAATCCATATATTTTATTAAATATGGTACCCAAACTCTCATAAAAGCTTTAATTAAAAAGTACATATTTTTTAAAGTGCAAAAAAAACAAAAAACAAATTAAAATACAGTATAGATTTTTAATTAAAAATACATTTTGCAAACCAAACAAATTAAAATGAAGTAAAACATTATCTGTATTTCAGAAAAAAGGCACTCATTCTTCCCCTTATAAATCTGATTCATAACAGAAAATAAAAC
This sequence comes from Araneus ventricosus, assembly GCA_013235015.1. Classification (NCBI taxonomy): domain Eukaryota; kingdom Metazoa; phylum Arthropoda; class Arachnida; order Araneae; family Araneidae; genus Araneus; species Araneus ventricosus. The sequence continues at coordinate 401,635 of BGPR01000427.1, read as the reverse complement.
AGATGGCATTTTTGTTTTTGTCAAAATAAAATTATTTGTAACTTGTATTATACAATTAATCACATGCTATTCTCTCATGTAATATCAGCTACCTCTGATAATATTCTGCAAGATGGGAATATTTAACTGATTAAAGGATTAAAAAAAATTATATTGCTTTTATTCCGTTTCTAACCTTTTCCTCTGCTGGAAACTCAAGCAAAACATACTTAACCAACTATTTGCTCAACATATTTCAGTAATAAGTAAAATGTTAGGTTGGTATCTAGAAGTTGGAACACACGCGATTTCGTCACAAATATGGTTACCTGAGGAATGAAGCGGATTAGTTCCATTGATAACCCATCAGCTAGATCGCTTACGTCATGGCAAGTGTTTCGCGTTTGAGTTTACATACTATGCAGATTTTTATAAAACTTAAAAATATATATTAAATATTTAATTAAATAAAATATATTTTAATTATGATGATTTCAATTAGTAAAAAAAATAACAAATAGAACTTGGGTTTATTTAGTGATTATATATTTTTCCGATCACATTAATTGAGAGATTTTTTCTTTGCCTTATAACAAAAATCATTTGCATGGAATTTTTGATGTTGCTTAGTCATAATTCGGAATTTATCATTTGGAATGCTGTCTTCAGCTGCGAGGTGGTTTCCTTGATGTGCCACATTGTTCACTTTTCTTTTTCATATATTTAGAGTGTTTCCTCCCAAGTGCAAATATTAGAACCAAGTAGAGTAAGTCTTAATTTTTTTTAATATTACTTGTACTGCTGCTTCAATAGAGTAATTAAAAGATGCCGATTACATGCATTCACTAAGCTAGCAAAGATACTAGGTTCCCGCTTTGCCGAAAGCGAAGCCGCTGATGTTTGTTAAATTAAAAATATTTGTCCGGTACCCACTTCAGATGCAGCAGGCATCGCGAGAGCAATTTCTTTGGCTTCATTAGAATGAAAAGAAACAGATTCCTTACATTGAATTATCTAAGAAAGCTAGTAGTTCTATTGAAATTCTACATTTAAAACGGGAGATAGTGCAATAACAAACCACAAATGCAAATGGATTCGAAAAAATGATTCAACTTCAAACGACTAACTTTTAACTGTGACTGATGAATGTTTGTTTACCATTCATCCATCTTGCTTTGGCGACTTGGTGAGCTGGAACCATTTTAATTAGAGTGTGTTCTAACTTGTAGATTTCCACCAAATGTTAAAATCATCATGCTTAATATCTGAAACTATGTAGAGGAAAAGAAATGACAAACAAAAAAAAATTCAAGATGATTGAATTTTGACATCATACAAAGAGGTATAGTAAATACTTTCACATCAATACACTGTCTATGGTATTTTGTGCATACACTTCACTGAATATGTAAATTTATTTTAATTTTATATAGGAATTTTATTTTTTTTATTTTTAATGAACCCAACAAAAAACTAAAATCATTTTTGGGCGGAGGAAGGTTAAATGTGTGAACAACTCCTACAGGTTTAATGACAATAGTCTCTTTCACAACATCACTCTTATACCAATATTTTGTACACTTATTGTATTTTAACTTCTACTAGAAAATGACACATACATATTCTAATGAAGGCAAGAAATGGATAATGTGACAATACTGATAAAACTTAAACAACCTTCAGATGTAAATCGAAAGCTGTTATCAGACCTGCCAACCTCCAGATTTGAAAAAGAGGGAGACATTTTCAATTATACATACATGATCAGAAACGTGCAGCTGGGCCAACATTTACTTTATTTAACTCATGTATAAATAAGGTGGAGGAGACCTAATGCGACCATCTTTTACTTTGGCTATATTTTTCTTAAGATTTCTTTTTTTACAAAATAAATGAAAATGTATTTATTTTTTAAAATTGCTTGGCTGGTTTTTTAAAATAATCTTATCAGTTTTCTAAAAGACACTTTTTTTAGTCCTCACTCTTACATACATATTTTATATCTAGACAGTATTGCCAATATAAATTAATGACTTGCCTACATATATTTTTTGTACTTCAGAGCTTTAATTTATGAATTTACATTTCTTCATATATATTTCTTGATTACAGTTTTTTCATATTTACAGTTGAGTTCCACTTGTAAATAAGCCCTATTTACAAATCACATGCTAATGTACTTTTTAAAAAGTTGTTACAGATTTTGCCCTCTTTAAAAACTGAACACTAAATTCTCTTTTAAAAGAAGACTCTTGCCTTCTTGACTTCACAGTCAACAAATTTCACAAACTCTGATTTGAAATTGAGTATATAAATTTTGTGTGTGTCTTAGTAACTAAGTTAAGAGTGCTTTTGCAGTACGATATGCTTACAAATGTCATACTTGCCTCCGGAAGCAATTGAAAAATCACACGTGCAAATGGTACAAAATGCATACAATTTATCTTTTTCGAAGCAATAATAAATGAATATTCCTCGGAAAATAAAGTCTAGTATTTCTTTTAGGATTCTTTTGGTGACATCAGATCTTGACTGGTGGAAAAAGAAATGCTCACACAAATATATATATATAAATATATTTGGGTGATAACCTTAACACGACATGACAAGATCGGCCGAAGAGATAAAAAATTCTCTCCATTTCCTCCCTAGCGTGTTAAATAGTCACAGCAGTGCATGCACCGAAAAACCATGGCGATAGTCACTAGTGAACAAGCCTGGACATGACTGTTAGAGTGCACAAGAAAGGAAAAAAGTAAGAAAAACAGAACTGATGAATCAACTGACACTAACTTTTGTTTTATTAATAACTTTATTTATAACAATTACTTTCATTTTGTTAGTGCAAAATTCACCAACAGAAAAAAATGCATTACCAAATACAAAATAAAAAAATGATGAATGCAAAAGGAAAAAATATTAAATATAAAATATTATAAATATTCAATTCCAAAATTTAAGTTCAAAAAGAAAGTACCTTTTTAACAAAAACTAAAGTATTCTAAATAGTTTTGAGAGCATGAATGAAATAAAAAGAAAATAAAGGACTGATGCTGCTACACCACAATTCAACAAAAAGATAATAAGAAAAATAAATTAATTCTAGCATAACTTCTTTTTAATATTAACCAAGTTCCCCATAAAAAAAAAAGAAAGGAAAACTTAAACTACCATAAAAAATCAGCGGGAGTGTTCTTCCCTAAACTTTCTCGTATACTTCCCCAAAAAGGTGCCCTTTCCCCTTCCCCACGTGGCTAAAAAAAATTCGAACCTACTGTTACCCAGAATCCAATGACTATCAGAAGGTTTTTCATTACAGTGATTGAAAAATATCTAGGTAAAGAATCAAATTCAAAGAGATGCGTACAGATTTTAAGCTCTTACCGGCTCAAGGACAAACTGACATAATTCGCTACTCCGTAATGAAATTCTGTTCCGTCCCTTTCGGGTGCACAGAAGATTGCTTCCACTACGCATGCACGTGGAGATAACGGATTCTCTTCAAAAGTAAATTATAGAGACCGACACACAGCCAACCCTTTGACGGATTTGGCCCAAAATTTTATACGGACCTGCATTCATGATGATAAAACTGTGTACCAAATTTTATCCATCTAGCTATTCAAGTTTTTGAGTTATCGTGTTCGCATGACCACGGACAAACAGACTTCCCATACACGGATTTTGTCAAAAATTTAATAGAAACCTACAAATTATGTGTAAAGATCACATACCAAATTTCATCCCCGTAGCTATAATAGTTTTCGAGTTATCATGTTCACAAACAGACAGACATGATTCCAAAACTGTTTTTCGGACCCAGGGAGGTCTAAACTGTGGAGATTCGTCAAAATCTCGAGTCTGAATTTTTTGACGATTACAATACTTTCTCTTTGTATACTTCGTATATGAGAAAGTAAGAAATCCACTGGAAATGAAGAAGCAAATTAATTCTGGTATTTCTATTAAATCATTACTATCTGTGTGGATGAATCAGCAAAAAAAAAAAAAAAAAAAAAGCAGGAAACCACTACAAAAATAAGCTGTCTGAGTTTTTTTGTTGTTATCTAGAAAAAATCTCTTTTGGCAAGTTGTCCACATTCCTGAAGCATTAAAGAGACCACTTTTCTAATATATATCTTTTCAATGCTCAATTCATTAAAAGTCAGCAGAATTTACAGCTACATGAAAATTTTTTTTTCATTATCAGCTAATAATATCTTTACTTTTCAAAGAATGAAGGGAATACAACTTAGACATAAAAAAGTAGCAACTAGTGAATGAATTTATTACACACTATATATAATTATGAGCTTTTTCTACACACTTTCTTTCATACATACATATTAAATTATATCGCTATGGCAATGTTGAATGTGTCTGAAGAAGACATTTATACAAAATACTACAATTTGGAAATGTGTTCATTATTTATTTTTCATTTCAAAGAGAGTACATTTTATTCATTAAAGGCTAGAATTCTAATGAAAATTGGAATCATTCTTTTACTCAGACTGAATCAATAGTTATTTAACAACAGCAATGGTTTAACATTAATGATTATAAGATATTAGTTCATTGCAAGCTTACATAACAATTTATAGGTACTCATTCACTCTTTTGGTCCAAAGCATTATTTTCAGCAAAAAATTTATAAGTGCTGAATTTAAAATGTTTAGTACATTTAATGAATGATTTCAATGTGCTTTAATAGTGAATAAATATCAGCAATATGAAATAAATCAATGATTGATCGTTTCTACAGGCGCCTTTAATTACGAATTAAGCAATATTCTAGAATGCTCTTATTTAGTTACCCAAAACAAATGTAATAAACTTATAATACCTAGAATGCAAAATCTATCACTGTTTCAATTGAAATTTGTAACAACGCAGCTTTATATTGTTTAAGCGCAAATTTTTGATTCTGAAAGTACCGCAGTTATAAGGTTCATGGAAAAGAAATTTAAAATACAAATAAGGACAGTCTAATTCGGCAATTGCAATAATAATTATTATTTGATTACCTTTAATATCAATAACAAGAAAATTCAAAATACTCACGCTCAGATATTCGAGGCATAATCTAAATCTTCTATGAAATTTAGAACATCAGAAACAAATTTAGAAATCGTAATTTTTTCCTTCTGTAAACACACGTCATGTCATGCAGTTTATTTAATATTAGAAATAGTTGTAGTTCGTTCGATCGAAAGTAAATCAGAAAGAAGGTTTCATTTCAAAAAGATTGTTATCATTTTCTGCCTTATTCACCATCCATGGTTAAACCATGATCAGCAGTTAAATGATGGTTCTGCTATCATAATGCGAAAGCTGACCGAAATGCGTCGCCAAATGTATACCCTAGCGGGTTGCTATTTTGGCATGGTATCACAATTTCTCCGTTGTTGGCGGTTTTTAAAATTACCCTCAGCCTTCAAGCAGAACGAGTTTCTCGCCAACTCGCCAGTTAGGGTATACATCCAGTTGATCATTTCGGTCAGCATTCGCTTGTTCGTGTAAATTCCCTTTTAACCGCTGATCGTGGTTTAACCATGGATGGTGAATAAGGCCGTTTATCAGTCTAAAAATATTTTTTCGGTACATATACTATCAAAAAATTGAAGAAAGCTCAAACTCGGAGTAATAAAAATTATGACAACCGCAAAGTGAATGTAGTATGTTGTTGTACTTGCATGTTCTGAAAAGGATGGCAGGTCTATATTTCGCAGCGTCTTCGAGTATTTTCATAAGAAATATCGCTGTTGTGACTAATTTAATCTGACTTTTTATTCTCATTTGAAATTTGTAAAAGTAACAAATTATTCGTATTTTTAGGTACTGCATTTTCAGAAACATTTGACACTTTTTAAAATATTTGTTGGAAAAAAAGAGGAAATGTACGAGTTTCTTTTTGTTTGTTTATTTTGTGTGCACAGCACTTCCATGCCCAGGATTAACTTCCGGTTTCCTTTGATAAAACATTACAAAGGAATTGATCCTGGGCATGGAAGTTCTGCATGACCCTAACTGAACCAAACAGAAAACGCGTCCATAGAGTTCTGGAATCATTTTGTAATTATCGATAAATTTAATTTATAGAAACAAACACATTTCCGTCTGAGTTTACACAATAATCAGATTATTCCTAACCATATTCGGGTCTATTCTGGTACCCACGGTTGGGTTGGGAGACTTCACTTTTTCCGCACGTTAACAACGGGAAAAGTGAAGTCTCCCACCGAATTGGGGGTACCAGAATAGACCCCCAAAATACCTTTCCAGTGTTCTGTTTCCTAGAGGCTGACAGATTTAATGTACAGGGTTAGTTGGAATCCTATTTCGAAACCGAATAGTCGAGTCTTATAGGAACCTATATAGGAATCTTATAGGTCAAATAGGAACCTATTTGGACGTCAAGACTCAACTATTAGGTTATGCTTTTGTTTATTATCAAAATTAACGTGATATCGTATAAAAGTATGGAAAACAACAAAATATAAGGGCTGAAATTTCACTTTTTTTCCAAAACAGACCTTAGACAAATTTCATTCGAATTAAGAAAAACAGCTTCATATTATTATAACCCAGATAGCAATTTTAGTTTGCAGCAAGCTTGCCACAAATTTGTCATGACAAGGGTGCAAACTTGCAGTAAGCTTGCAGCAAGTTAACGAAAGCTCCGAAGTCACCATGAAACGAACTTGCAACAAACTTGCCGTGCAAACTTATTGCAAATTAAAGCAAAAACAGAGTACGAAACACAACCCGGGATAGAACTCGCGATCTCCCGGTTCCGAAGCGGTGACTCTAACCATTGAGCCAGCTGAACTCTGAGAGGAGAAGATAGATTTCACTAATACATCGTTCAATTCGATTTGTATACGATTTATTTTAAACTATTCTCTTGATTTCATTAATTTTTTTAGTTCAGAATGTGATTTGAAGTCAAAGAGAGAGCGATTTTCGCTAATAACTACGTTTTGCTAGTAGAATAAATTATGAAATTAGAGTTCAAAAGTAATTACTTTAAAATGGGACAAAATGTCTAGTTATTATTTTTCAACAAACACTGACTGTTTTTTAGATTTAATTTTGTTTATAAACGTTAAAATTTCAACATTAAGAAAAAGGCGATATAGTTTTCTTTAAAGTGAGAGTGATATATTTAGTAAAAAGATGGAAAATGTTTCAAAATTTTTTTTTTATAAAAAAGTTATTTTTTTCACAAATTATCATTGATTTATTGAATTAATAAAAAAGAATTACGGTCTAGGAGATGCTATTAAAAATCGGATGCTTTTTAAAACAGAGACAAAGATAATTATCTCTTTATTGTGCTATCTTTGCAGGAAGCTTGTTTTGCATACTTGCTGCAAGTTTGATTTGCAAAGAGGTGGCGCTACTTGTCACATCGAACTTGCTACAAGTTCGATTCAAGTTTGACGCGTCAAATTTTGCCATGACAAGTCAAAATCAAACTTGCTGCAAACTTACGGGCTATCTGGGCACACACACTGAAACCTATTTATGTGTGGTCTTTTTTCATTAAACCCCAAAAAAGTAATTAAAAAATACAACCTTGAAAAAATTAATTTTTTAAAAATGTGTGTTGCGGAAAATATCTAATAGTCACTTTCGAAAGTTTTCAAAGTGAAGTTTCGGACATAGTGGCCGTTTTTCGCACATTCCCCAGATAGCACGTACGTTTGCAGCAAGTTTGATTTTTACTTGATATTATCTTGTCATGGCAAATTTGACTCGTCCCCAGATACCCACGTAGCACAAGATATTGTTTTATATCATAAAATTCGAGAAAGTAATATTATACAATATTTTTCCCAATATTGAAACAGTGTAAAACTTAGACTTTTTCAATACTGTACAATGTTTTTTTCATAATATTGGATAATGTCATATAATACTGTACCATATTGAATTATATTGTACTATACTGAATAATATTATATAATATTGTATAATGTCATATAATACTGTATAATATTATACCATATTAAATAATATTGTACTATACTGAATAATATTATATAATATAACATTATAGTGAATATTTTAAAAATACATTTTAGAAGCATGGAAAAATATTAATCACTTAATTCCGAACGTCTAGATAACACTTCGTTATTTTTTGAACACATCTACTTACAGCAAGCTTTGAACCCGGGACCTTTGCGAAGCCGTACCCCCAGTGAGCGTAAATGATGATAATAAAATGTAACTACAAAGTTCGGATCTCTACGAAATTTCATGTTCATTCACAATTAATCTGAACAGTTTTCTTAATTAAATTATCTTTTACCGTTACAATTTCGAGTTCAAAATGAAATAAGAAGTCAAAGAGGAAGCAATTTTAGCTCTTATATCTAAATTTGCTAATTTAATAAATTAAATGGCAATAAGGTGTAAAAGTAATTATAATAATATGTTTGAAAGGTTTTCAAATAATTTTGGAATTAATTTATTTCTCTTTCAATATATTACGAGACACCTTGAACATTTATAATAACAGTATTGATTGAAAATCAAATACAAGATTCGGAACAAAAAAATCACGTGCATATTTTTACGATGAGAATAACACTCAATTTTTTTTTCATCCATATGTGAAAGCTGTTTTATGGTTAACTTCATTAGTTGAATCCGGTCCGCCTTTTATATATAGTAAAACAAAATGACTATGTAAACATTATTATTCAAATGAACATTTTTTAAAATACTTTTTCAGGATATTGAGTAATATAGTGTTATTGTATTTCCAGGTTGCCATCTGGCGGCCATAAGAAGATTCAATAAGATTCAACATCGATTAATAAAGTCCTACAGTATTTTTGTGCTGCCATCTGTCGAACATGAGAATAACTTCACCTTAAAATATTGATTAATGCTGATTAATGTAAAAATCAAAATATCATGTGCATTGTATTGTATAGTATGATATAATATTCAGCATCTTAAAGAATAATTGTTACAGTGGTGTTTTTGTAATAAAAACCTCCAATCGAGTGATATCCTGAGTTAAAATGAAGATTTTTATAAATAAACATTCTTTTTATATTATTTGTGAAAATTTAGTATCTCGGAAATACTAATACATACAATACAATACTTTATTACAGTATTCGGTGTTCCTCGGTGTTCATAATATTGTATAACATTGTGCAAACATTATATAATATTTCTGTGCTACCTGGGTAGCACGTAAGTTTGCAGCAAGTTTGATTTTGACTTGATATTACCTTGTCATAGCAAATTTGCCGCGTTAAACTTGAAGCGAATTTGTAGCAAATTCGCCGTGACAACTAGCACCACTTTCCTTTCATTGCAAGCTTGCTGCAAGTTCACCGTGACAAATAGCGCCACCTACTTTGCAATGCAAGCTTGCTGTAAGTTTGCAAAACAAGCTTGATGCAAAGATAGCACAAAGAGATAATTATCTTTGTCTCTGTTTTAAAAAAACATCCGATTTTTAATAGCATCTCCTAGACCGTCCTTCTTTTTATTAATTCAATAAATCAATGATAATTTGTAAAAAAACTAACTTTTTTATAAAAAAAAATTTCGAAACATTTTCCATCTTTTTACTAAATATAGCACTCGCACTTTAAAGAAAACTATATCGCCTTTTTCTGAATGTTGAAATTTTAACGTTTATAAACAAAGTTAAACCGAAAAACAGTCAATGTTTGTTGAAAAATAAACTTATACATTTTGTCCCAGTTTAAAGTAATTACTTTTGAACTCTAATTTCATAATTTATTCTACTAGCAAAACGTAGTTATTAGCGAAAATCGCCCTCTCTTCGATTTCAAATCAAATTCTCAACTCAAAAAATTAATGAAATCAAGAAAACAGTTTAAAATAAATCGTATACGAATCGAATCGAACGATGTATTAGCGAAATTTTTCTTCTCCTCTCGTAGTCGATCTGGCCGAGTAGTTTAGACGTCAGGCTACTAAGCGGTAGGTCGCGAGTTCTATTCCGAGGTTGTGCTCGTACTCTGTATTTGCTATGTTTGCAATGAGTTTGTCACGACAAACTTGCTGCAAGTTCGTCGCGTGGTGATTTCGAAGCTTGCTGCAAGCTTATTTCACATTTGCACTCTTGTCGTGTCAACCTTGCTACAAGCTTGCTGCAAGTTTGATGCAAACTAAAATTGCTATCTGGGTCCATGTTGTAGCGAAACTGCTCCAAATTAACCAGGCAGAATCGCCACCCTCGCTTTCAAAACAAGATTGCCACAAGTTTGCCACGTCGAAAATAGACAAATAGCGCCACCCCTCCTTGCAAGGCAAGTTTGCTGTGAATTTGTCATGACAAGTTCACAGCACGATTGCAAAGCAAGTTTGCTGCAGAGTGATAGCACTAAAACAGAGAAAGATTTTTCTCTGTTTTAAAAAACATCCGATTTTTAATAGAATCTCCTAGACCGTCCTTCTTTTTATTAATTCAATAAATCAATTATAATTTGTGAAAAAATTAACCTTTTTATTAAAAAAATTTTGAAACATTTTCCATCTTTTTATTAGATCTCGCACTTTAAAGAAAACTTTATCGCCTTTTTCTTAATATTGAAATTTTAACGCTTATAAACAAAATTAAACCGAAAAACAGTCAATGTTTGTTGAAAAATAATAACTTACATTTTGTCCCATTTTAAAAGTAATTGCTTTTGAACCCTAATTTCATAATTTATTCTACTAGCAAAGCTTAGTTATTAGCGAAAATCGCTCTCTCTTTGATTTCAAATCATATTCCCAACACAAAATTTAAAAAAATAATGAAATCAAGTAAAGAGTTTAAAATAAATCGTATGCGCTATCTATTAGCACAATCTATCTTCTCCTCTTGGAGTCTAGCTGGCCGAGTGGTTTAGAGAGTCAGGTTGGCGGTAGGTGTTATGTAATATTTTGTTTGAATTAGAACACAGTGAATTGCATAGTGAACTTGAGAATTCTCTGCAATAGAAATTTCCAGAATGGTGGCGAATAATCTTGTAGAGGCGGCGCCACACTCTAAATATATCGAGGAGAATCAAGACACCACCCTCCAATCCCCGCGAGCAAAGCGACGTATCCACTGAAACCCAAGAAGGGTCTATGGACCCGGACATATATAAGGGGGTGGAGATTAGAAAGGAGGGAGCGGTGAATAAGGCAACAAGAAACGAAGTGGTGGGTTTTGGCTGAAACCTTTAAGTGGCCGATTTCTCCGAATAGTTTCATCATCCAAGTGACGGTGGCTGCCTGGTGAATTAAAAAGATTTTATTGAGACCATATATGGTGAGTGAAGAAAGCAATTAAGTGATTTGGTTTTGCTAGTACCTTGGGTTAGAAATTACAAGTGAATATATTTTAAGGAATATTGGACTGGAAATCGAGTGACGTCGCCTGGGGAGTTTGAAATACGTTTCATGATATCGAATCTCTAGAGACAATTACAGACTGTTGATTAGAGACTGTTTTAATTATTTTAGATGATCCTACTCTTCCTGGGCTTATTTTATTTAATGCTAAACTTGTAATTAAATATCTATAATGTAAATAAAGTTTAATGTTATAATTTTCAAATTAATATTGTCTTTCTTTGTGTCGCATGCTGACTGTTAAATTGATTACATTAATAAAAAATAATTATTAGACAAAGGTCAAACCTGGAATTGCTAGTTAGGTTAATTGCATCTAATAAACTTAGTTGATTTAAACCTAAATTTAATTATAACAATTAGTGCCGTGCCGCCTTTGTCATTTATTGTCTATTTATTGTATTGAAGTATTTTTTTAAGTGTTTTGTTGTGCTTGATTTTTATAGTAAGTTAAAGTGCTATTTATGAATTAAATTTTCATTTGTAAAATTAAGTATTTTGGTTCTAGTGTTACTGAATGTTGAATGAATGTGAATATTCTTGTTTATGTAATGAATTAGTTTATGTGGTATAATTAGAGTTTGAATTTTTGGTGTAAATTTATCTAATTATAACATTAAGTTATTGCATACATTATACTTGCTAGATTTTTTTAAAAAAATTGTTTTTTGATTGAGTTAAGAAACAAATTAATTAGAAGTAAAATATGACACTCTCAGATTCCCAGTCAACACAGAATGATAATTCATCGCATGTATATATTAATTCCAGCTTACTGACATCAGATCAGTTCAATCTCACTCCCGCATTTTCAGGGATCGAATGACTCGCAGTCGATTGCTGATTATTTTACTACAGTAGAGGAAGTTGACGGACACTTTGGCTGGAGCAGCAACAATAAATATTTAGCAATTAAATTGAGGCTTACCGGTGAGGATACCGGGAGGCTTATTGAGGCTTACCGGTTACCTTCATTTCATCCGAGAGCAGAAATTTAATATTAGCGATTATGATTCCTTAAAATAGGTTTTACTTGAACGTTATAGTACCCAAACAAACAAAGCTAACCTTGCCCATGAATTCTTTACATTTCAACAACCACCTGATATACCAGTGTCAGTGTTTTTTTGCTAAAGCGTCGGCATTATCCTTTAAAGCATTTTGTTCAGGTGAGAGTAATAAGGACACGGAAGAAGTAAATAGGATAGAGATGCTTAAATCCATGTTATTAGCAAATTTTGCCCCTGAAATCCGAAGAGGGGTCATTACAGCTAACCCCAAAACGCTTGATGAAATTAAGGAAGCTGCTCTTCAAGAACGCGCATGGAATTCATGTCGCACTCCCCCTAGACCTTTTGTTCAAGTGAAGCATCTCCCAACCCTATTTATGCCGTACTATCTAGCGGCCGAACAGGTAATCAGGGTGTCGAGGAAATATGTCACAGGTTGGCAGAACAAGTCGAAACGTTGGCAGCGAAAGTGGAGGATCTTACTAAACATACAACGCCGCCTGCACCCCCGGTACCTATAACTTAGATTATTACACCAGTTTGATTGGGTGCAGTGCGGATTAAGTAAACAACCCCCCCCCCCCCACACACACGGGGCCCCCAACGCCCCCAGACACCGCTGACCGAACAACTTTATTCGAAAATTTCACACATACAAAACATACGTAACATACAAGGACACTACATTTTCTTCAATATTTAAAATACACAATGCTGAACTATTTACAAATTTCCCGATGCGCTGCTATTTGAGCGCTCAGCCCTGAAAATAATGTATTTACTATGCTATACTGTATTCTACATTCATGTACATGAGGTTTCAATTCTGTTTTCTAACTATTTCGACTAAAACTATGAAGTTATTCATTTATTTCACCTATTTTACACACTGTTCATATGAACTTAATTTCCTTGCATTACCAAGAAATTGTCATCTTGCCGGTACCTATCAGGTCTCTGCCTTGGGACAGGAATGGAGCAGTTCTAAAATTGTTCAGAAAACTTAATGCCCGAATGCTTGCACTGATTCACTAATACAATAATACATTAACACTTTTAACCTGACCTGACTTAACCTGACCAAAAGTATAAGCCACAGCTAGGCTATGTCTGAAATAGGTCCGGGCATATTGCTAGATTTTGTCCCAGAAATTTTTTTCTATGACTAACCAGCCTCCTCGGAGAATTAGACAGAATTACAACAACGAAGGTAGAAATTATTTCCATTTAGGTCAGTCTGGAAATTCTAACCGTCCTTTAAACTAACGCACAGTTGTCGGACGAGTTCCCCTTGTGCGGAATACATAATTCACTATATTTTACATTAAATAGTCAAACTCCGTTGCCAACTGTAAAAGTAGGCATTGATGGCAATACGCACTCAGCTCTCGTGGACTCCGCGGCTGGTTTGAATTTAATTTACTCAGGGATCTTAAAACATTGCAATATTTTGCGAGACTCATGCCATATGGAAATACGTACAGTTCAAGGACAAAATGTAATTATCAGAGAATGCACAAATCTAACGTTGCAACTAGGTAGCAACAGAATTTCAACTAAATTATTTATATCAGATAGTCCATTTTGCTATAGTTTGCAATGAGTTTGACGTGACAATATTGTGGCAAATTTGATGCGTGGTGAGTTCGATACATGACAGTGCTAGCCGACATCGAATTTATGTTATTAAATCGGAGAAGGGACCTCAAAAAATCTTGAGCCATTGGTCTCATATTGTCAAAATCCGTCACTGGTTTCGGAATGGGCGAGTTTCCTGGTTTGTTTATTTATATTAAAAACCTGAGCTTCTGTCTTGAAGGTTCCATTGACTTAACTTTACACCGGAATGACGTTGGTAAGGCATTTAATGTAAATAAACAATACAAAAAACTCGTCCGTATACCTTTTGTGCTGCTTTTTTATGTAGACCCTATCCATCACACCGAAAACAAATTTGAGATAATTATGAAAAGTGTAAGGAAAGAAAATTCTAACGTTATGTCTAATTTATTGGTTTATTTTATCAAAAGCGTATTCTTATGTTATGTATATCATTTCTATTGGTTTATTTGATCAAAAGCGTAATTTTGATTAAAATTTATTAGTTTATTGCCTGCACTATTGAAGATTACTTTTCTGGTACTATTATAATGAGAATACTGTACTGATAATTTGAGGTATCCTGGCACGAAACAAAAATTAATATCAAAGGTCATTTTACTCAGATTATCCAGCTGCATAAAAATGCTATATATGACTGGATGGAGATATATTGGATGGAAGGAAACAGTAGAGTCTTCTAATACAAGTATCAAGAAATGTACTCTGTAAAGAATAATTAGATAAAATAAAATTTCTAAATAATACCCATATAGCAATTTTAGTTTGCAACATGTTTCAGCAGTCTTGCTATGCAAGTCTACAAACTTTCAGCAATTTCAGCACGGCAAGACCACATGTTCATAACAAGACTGCAGCAAGTTAACTCACACTTCGAAGTCACCATGCAACAAACTTGTAGTGAACTTGTCGTGTCAAATTCATTGCAAACAAGTAGAAAAAAAATAGATTGCCGTGTCAAATTTACTGCATATTCAGGAGTATTGCGTAAACAGAGGTATTTCCCCCCCTTCTTCAAAGCTGTTCCTACAGAGGGAAACTCTCTTTTTTCCACCCTCTTTTATTATCGCGGAATAGGACTGTGGGGCTGCCTTCCCCACTTTTCCATCCTCTTTTATAATCGCAGAATAGGACGGTGGGGATGCCTTCCCCTTCTTCTGACCGCAAACGAGGAGTGTACTGACTATTTTTAATGGAATTTACTTTTACGATCCAAGGACATGTAGAAGAGAGCGCGATTCGAACAGAACCATGGAAATAGAAGGTCTGGTTCATACCTTTGAAGTTTTAGAAAAGCCGACAAGAGGGGAGGAAACCAGCTTAGTGTTGGTGAAATATTAAGAATATCTTGCATCACTTGTAAGTATGTCTACTTGTGCTGTCGCTACATGCTCAAATTATTTCAAGAAAACGAGAGACAAAGCTGCAATATATGTTTCCAGTTCGTCCGAATCTGAATAAAATTTCGATCTCGATAAGTAAAAGGCAAGATCATATAAAAGTAAAATACACTAGGATATGCGGTTATCACTTTAGGGCAAGCGATTACACGGATGCCATGAGAAATCGATTACTTGGTTTACATCAAAAGAAAATTTTAAAACCTGATGCAGTTCCGAGTGCTAACTTGCAATTGCAAGATAATGGGGAAGATGTTTCAAATAGAAGTGAGAGGAAAATTAAAAAGAAGTATTTTACAGGAAGCAAAAATCAGATTATAAGTCGCAAAAAAGCATGTGGCACGCCAGCTATGGAGCCATTTACTACATCAACAACTGAAAACAATTGCTCATCTTGCTTTGAAACTCAAAAAGAAAATACATTACTTCTGTAAAAAATTAGATTTCTTGAAAAAGGACTTTTAAATTAAAAAGAGGAGACGGAGAAAATTCAGAGAAAAAATAAAATAAATGAAAACGGAAGCGCAAATTAGACGTATTTTAACCGAAAATGAAAGTTTAAAAAGTAAACTGAAAAAAAATATCGAAAATAGAAGAAAATTTTAAAAATATCTTAACATCAACTTAGACAGATGCCGTAATAGAAAATAAAAGCAAAATCAAGTGCGCGGCAGAAAATATTTCTAGGTATTTAATTATTCGATCTATTTCCAGGCGGGCTTATGAATACTGGCTAAATCTTGAATCCTGGGGATACCATTGTCCAGTGTTAGCACATTAAAAGAATGGTGCTCTAACTTTTCTTGTAGACGTGGTATGATTCAGGATGTTTTGCTGGTTATGAAAAAATAATTAATATATATAACTGCATTATATTTATTACATATGCTAAGTATAGTTATAAAATGTGAATACTTTTTTTAACTATTTCTATTTTCGATATGTTTGCAAAATTTAAGCATTTGTGAGTATTTAAAAAGGTTTAACTTTTGGTTCAATCAAAACATGAAATGGTTTGCGCATGATACGTATTATTTTAATTTTTGATTAAATTTTAAGATCCAAAACCACCCCTCTACAATTACGTAAAAACGTATGTCTGTTTCGCAAGTTTTTAATATGTATTATTTTGATATAAATTTTTTCTCTCAAATAAATAAAAAATGATAGAGGTAAACAAATAATCCATTTTATTCAAAAGCAAATATTTAATAATTCGAACCAGTCAGCTTTTTCAATGAGTGGATAGTAAATGCCGACTGAAGCTGATTTTCAATTTTTTAAAATTTTTCCTTCATGTTTTATGCCAAAAATGTCTCAAATAATTTATTAAAATCGTTGTATCTGATTGATCTCACTCCAAATACTGGCATACAATTTTAAATATTAAGCAAAATGAAATAAAAATAACATGAAAACCCTTACAGTAAAGGAATTTTCGTATTTCCGAGCGCGGAGTGTCAGCATGGTGACGTCACATATTCCCCCCCTAATTCTTCGCTGAAGTATCTATGAATAGCCCAGTGGTTGGGTAGCTGAATTCGGAATTAATTAGGGGAAAGCTGGAAATTGTTCTAATCCCTTCAGTTTACATCTGGAATAAACATATTAAGTTTCCCCCCTCCTGCTAGGTGAGCGTTAGCCGCTGCGTGCAGATTTGTAGTCAGAAAATAGGACTTTTTTCAATAATCGAGCTATATCTCAAAAATAGCTCATGCTATCAAAACTACTTTAATTCAAAAGTTGTAGAGCTTGAAATTCTGAATAAAATGAGTACCAACACTTATTATATTTGATGAAAATTAAGCTCACACCTGCGCTTCAAAGTTTTGCCTAAATCGCTAATCAAGCGCTTGAAGCGAGAACGGACCAAGTTTTTTGTTTACCCTGCCTCCAATTATTACAAATACATTTTAAATTTGTTCAGAGTTCGTTTACAATTATTTCAAGGCTTTCTTTAGAATATTTTGAGAAAAAACCACTGTTATTATGATTTAACAGAAGAAAACATCACACGAAAGCTTCAGCAATGGTTCAGAGGGTGTTTATTAATTAGAAGCAACGGATTTCTCATCCGATGGAAGTTCTTCAAAATAACTCAAAGCTGAGAGCGTAATGAAAAACAACGACTTTCATTTTAACACCTATTATTTAATTACACGTAATTGAAGTGATATTAAATAGACAAAAAGTTTTAGATCAATTTAAATTTTTTAGATGTTGAATGTGAGTCATAATCATTAATGTCGGTTTGCTGACTGTCACTTTCCTCTACTTGCTATGTTTGACATTCTTCCTCCAAGTCAACATCTGAAATTATCTCCTCCATCCTGATATCGATTTTAGTCTCTTGGTTAGCTGTGTTTGTAATGACGCTATCAACTTCTGGAGAATTGGTACATCTTTTTCCTTTGGCAGTGATAGCAAATTTTTAAACATTTAATGTCAGATTTCCTACAGGTGCAAGTCAAATTACACCCTTTTGCGCACTTGCATGATATCCCAGAGAGAAGGGCTGGAGGATCTGGCGCCTTGTGGTTGATGACTGAGAACAATCCATGTTTGGTTTCTTTCCAATCACAATCTAAGGGGCTTTTGGAAAACCCACTCCATAGTTAAACCTATAGGTACACACGGAAATTCTGAATCTCAGAGAATCCAATATTTCTTCACTGTTCTTTCACCCACACAGGCTATCAAAACTTTCTGTCCTGCTTCATCTACTTCATACGGGCATGCACTTTCATCAAGAAAAATGTTCACAACTTTTCGCAGTTCAGTGCTGTTAAAAACATTGAAAAATTAATTCTTCAGATGCCTGAAAACAGCAGATGTGGTATCGTAACCACTGAACGCACGAAGAAACAAAATATTGTTCCTTATGTGTGGAGCAATGTTCAGGTTTGCTGCACAATATAAAGCATCTTCCGCCTTGCCTCTCCCAGGCTTTAAGAAGAAAATATTTTCGGAATTAGTGGATGCTGCCATTATAACCAACCTTCACCAACAACCACAACACATAGCGACCATTTTTCTATTTCCAAAGCACTTTATTATTAGATGATCAGCATCTTCCTCAGCTTGCTTCACAACAAAACCTTTTTAAAACTTAAAACATAACATATTTATAAGCATTTATTTGTTCTTATCATTTTATAAAAATTTTTCTTGGGACATAGCGGCTGATATCGATTTATCAAACATAACATAACCAACTATGTATTTCTTTGCTCGTCTGATACTCTCTACTGATTTTGTACTTCTCGCCGCATCTTTAGGGTAACCATCAAAATCTATTGTGGCCCCTTCATTGAACTGCTTTTTGGCGTAGTCAACATATTTTTTCAGGATGAAGGAAAATGATTCCTTTGCCTGCCATAGCACACGATGCAACATAAATCCACCATCAACCACATAACATGCTGAAGTGAAATGCAAATCAGTTGCATTAGAAAATAAATCATAAAATATTTACTTAGGGTCTTGCTCAGTCCTCCTTCATCAAAGAGTGACAATGGAAAAGGAGCCAGCTCAGATTCAAAATATTTCTGTAACTCTGCATCAGACTTTTTCAGAGGAGAGATTCTTCTGAATATTGTGGCCGAATAGGCATCACTCGGTTTTTTCGTTTAAATGTAACATCGGCAAAACTATTACCAACAGTTTTTGACGAACAATATACACCGATTTAATAAGCATTGTGGCAATTTATACTTTCATCTGCCTTAATACCACTTGCTATAGATATGAAGTGTTCACAAAAAAATTTATTTTCATTTATTTCCGAAAGATCCTGATGTTCGGAAACTTTGGATTTATAGATGCAAAAGAAAATATATTTTAATCTATCTCTTAAACATTTCATATTTTGATTCCTTCGTGATGTGTGACTCTTTAACAATGTTTCCACAAAATGTTAGGCTTAGAAAGAGTTTTTCTGTTGCTAAAAGAGGTCTGTATAAACATGATATTTATTCGGTTACTTATCATTTGGACTAAACGGTGTGCTCCCAAAGCGACGTTATCAATGGATCATCTCTCTGTGTTTGTATTTTAGCTATCGATATATGATGGTCACGTGTTTCCCATATGGGTAAATATTCACTAATCAGCCCCAACAGTAGCAATGTCCTTTGTAAAATGCAACTTTCTTACTTGAAAGAGAATTGGTAACTCTCATTCCTTCAGGGTCTTCCTTTAAAGTTAGTTGTATATCTCTTCTCCGTTCGTGGAAATTTCGTTTATGGTACTATTTTATACAAATAATCTTTTTTTTGAATTTCAAGCGCAGTTTATAATTTTGTAAGATTTCTTTTGCAAAATAACCGGCAATCTATTTAAAATTCCGTGCATATACCTGAATGCAGAAGCTTTGAGTTATTTTTAAGAACTTCCATCGGATGAGAAATCCGTTGCTTCTAATTATTAAACACCCTCTGAACCATTGCTGAAGCTTTCGTGTGATGATTTCTTCTGTTAAATCATAATAACAGTGTTTTTTTTCTCAAAATATTCTAAAGAAAGCCTTGAAATAATTGTAAACGCATCCTGAACAAATTTAAAATGTATTTGTAATAATTGGAGGCAGGGTAAACAGAAAACTTGGTCCGTTCTCGCTTCAAGCGCTTGATTAGCAATTTAGGCAAAACTTTGAAGCGCAGTTGTGAGCTTAATTTTCATCGAATATAATAAGTGTTGGTACTCATTTTATTCAGAATTTCAAGCTCTACAACTTTTGAATTAAAGTATTTTTGATAACATGAGCTATTTTTGAGATATAGCTCGATTTTTGAAAAAAGTCATGTTTTCTGCTACAAATCTGCACGCAGCTGAAAAAAATCATGATTTCTATCAACCCTGGTTTAGAGTAATTTATAACTTAGAAAGTCTTAGCAAAAAAATTGAATAAAATTATTCTTCAAAATGATCGAGAATTATTTCAAAATACGTATTTACTAGTATGTGTTTTAATATAAAAATGAATTACTATTTAAGGTAAAAAAGATTTTTTATATGTATATCATTAAGTATTTAAATTATATTTGGGAATCTGTAAACTTTTGTTAATAAAAATCCATATTCAATAAACGAAACTCCCTATTTCTCAATAGCAGACTTAGGGAGAGAGTGGCGGTTAGCCCCAAAATGGCGGACGATTGAACGTGTCGCTACTTCAGAGACGTATTCAAGGCTTTATATGAACCAGCCCACATGCTCCCGCATGTATTGGTCTCGTGTGAACCCACCTTTAGATTCGAAACATTTAGTTGAATTTCGAGTGGATCTTTCAATACTATTATAATATATTTGTTATTTTAAGTTATTCGTACTCTTCAAGGTGCCTCGCATATATCCACTAAAGAAGGTGTTTGGAGAAACAGTGAGGTAAAATTCAGCTTTTCATATATATCTTTGAAAGTGTTTGTAATATATTGAATTTTAGTTTAAGTGAGAATTGGTTTCTGTTGAATTTAGTCTTTGATGGGTTAGTTTATCTTAATATTGAATTTTATTTTAAACTAGCAGAGTACCCGGTGTTGCCCGGTCTTTTTCAGGTCAAAATCTGCTGTAAGACCGGAATCTGAATTATTATTTATCAATAACAGAATTTTTATTAATGTTATTTTTTTGCAAAAATATTTTGCGAGAATAAATTTTTTTATGAAAAGATCCATAAATTAACAGTAAAAAATTTCTTTAATTTGTCTAATTTGATAGCATACATTATTACATATATTTCTTACATTTTTAGCCACTTTGTGGAGGGCATCTTATTATTTTCAGAACCCTGACCATATAACTTTCATGCTAATTGATCTATATGCATGATGTATTTCAATGACCGACCTCCACTCAACCCAGAAGAGTGCGATATACGGTCCATTTCTCAATACAGTATTCTTTTTTGTTTTTGTTGAACAAGTCCTTTTTAAAACAATAATTTAACATTTAACGTGTCTAAATCAACTAATGAAACATGTTTCGCCAAAATTGCTCCAGCCGTTTTAAATAAACATTTCTCCATATCTTATCGGTAGTTCTCATCCTAAAGGATTGATTAATAAAGATTTAACGCCTCCATATTTTTAGTTCGACATTTATTTAAAACCCACACCGGTCCGGCCTACCCGAAAGGGTGTAAGGCCTTTAGCAGACCGGTGGGGAAATATAAAAGCAATACAAAAATAGCAATATGACATGACACACAAAATCATCACAGAACGTTACAAACATTACAAAAAAGGGACAACAACAAAATAAATAAAGTAACATAAAAAACATACAAGAGAAAAAAAACAAATTAAAAGTACGCCGCTAAATAGATATTAAACTTGGAGAGAACCATAAATTAATTGAATTCTGTTTGCTTTATATCACCAGATCTGGAACCAAAATTAAAAATATTCAAAACACTTAAAAAGAAGAGCCCACAGTATGCATCCAAATGAACAAAATAAAAGCACAAGCTCAGTACAAGACACCAGTAAAAAAAAAGGCAAAATTTAAAAAAACAATATATCATTAAAAAGACCCACAAAAGAGCATCAAAAACAGACCCCGTGGTCTCCCACCAGTCTAGAAAACAATAAAATCCATCTAAGTACACGTCAATCAAACAACAAAAATACAAGAACAGAAACAACAAACACCCAAAAACAAGAAAGCAAACACAAGGCCACCAACCGGGACCCCCCAAGGGCGAACGCCCAACAAAATGTAGGACACTAAAACATTCCAACAAGTCCAGGATTAACCTAAAAACAATATAATCAGTTAAAATTAACTACGTAAATAAAGTGTTGAAAACTTAGGGTAGGGTGCAGGGACAACCCACTTAAATTTAGTGGTGTTGAGGTAAAAGAGTAAAGATATCTTAAAATAATTTAAAAGCAATTTCACTCCGAGGTCTTTAATGAATCACAAATGTTGTTGCTAATAGCATACGCTTTCATTAATTTATTTATTGCAATTTTATTATGCATTAAATTCTTAAACCATAACTTTTTATTTTGCTCTGCAGGCTTCTTGAGGTGGAATTCTTTGGTGAGCGTGCAGTCAAATAAATAATGATCTGCATCGCCCACCTGAGCACAAGAATAACTTGGGGAATTCAATAAATGGAATCTATGTAAATAGGCTGGAAATTTTTTTTTAGTTCGACATGTTGAAACCTGCGAGATATGCTTCATTTACCTTTTTTTCCCATTTCAATCCAATTTTCTTTTCGTGTATTTAAGAGACATTGACCCAACACCCTGAAGGCTTAGGGCTTATTTACCCACAATAGTGCTTCATATCGGTTAGAAAGGAATATGCGTACCAAAGTTTCAACAAAATCGCTCCAGCAGTATCGAGTTTCGTGTCAATCGTCCTGTGTCTTTGTTCCACGACGTATTGAGTAAGTATTTGTTCTAAAGTTCTTTTGTCTGGCTTGTTAGAAACATATGTTTAATGCTTCATCAAATTGCCCAAACAGCATCAAATTTCATGGGAATCGTCTGTTTGCCGCACGTATTTAAACGACTTTTCCCTACCCTAACCTCATAGATTAGATTAATATTTATTTAGCCCTACAGTATTTTTAGTTAGTTAATTAGAAGAATATGTACCAAAATTCATCAAAATCTCCATAGCCGTATCCAACAGCATGTCAACTGAACCAAGGGTTTACATGTATTTTGAGGATTTTTCACCAACCTACTCTGAGGAATTGGATTAGCGTTTATTTACACCTACAGTACTTTTAATCAGCTTGAGAGAAACATATGTATCCTGTGTCATCAACATTTCCCTATCTGTATCAAATTTCATGTCAATCGACCTATTTGTTAGATATATTTAAACAAATTTACCCCGCCTACCTTAAGAGATTAGGTTAGCGTTTATTTACCCACAGAGCATTATTAATCAGCCACTGAGAATAGTGGCCATATGAACAGAATTTCCTCAAAATTACCCTAGCCATATCGAAAGGCATGTCAACAGACCCAAGAGTTTGCATCTATTCGGACGATTTTGCCCCACTCTTCTTTGAAGAATTTGATTAACGTTTATATACCCATACACTACTTTTAGTCAGCCTAACAGGGATATATATACTCACTGTCATCAAAATTGTCCCAGTTATATAAAGTTTCATGCCAATCGACCCATTTATTAAATATATTAAAATGACGTTGCCCACACTAACCTGACGGATTGAATTAGCGTTTATTTACCCTATAGCACTTTCAGTTGCCTAATTAGAAATATGGGCGCCAAATTCCATAAAAATCACCCAAGCTACTCAAATCGGCAAGCGTGTCAATCGGCCTATTTGTTATATATGTATTTAGGAAACTTTGCCTCTCTCTACACAAAGGGATTCGGTTAGGGCTAATTTACCCCTCCTATACTTCAAGTTGGTTAATAAGGAACCTGTGTACCGAATTTTATGAAAATCTCCAAGTATGTCAACCGGTCTATTTGTTGCATGTATTTTGGAGACTTTGCCCCTCCCTACCCTGAGGGATTGTATTAGGGCTAATTTACCCTCCTATACTTCAAATTGGTTAATAAGGAACCTGCGTACCAAGTGTCATCAAAATTGTTGCAGCCATTCGTAAGTGATGCTGGAACATACATACATATATATACAGTGTGCCCGCTAAAGTCCGTTGTCACCCGAATAATTTCTGAACGGCAAGAGCTATAGTCATAAAGGTGGGGTATAGGTATAGTAAAGTTGCCATGCGCTACGCAAGGAAACCGCCTACAGCGCCACCTGACAGCAAAATTCGGAGTTAGCGTTCTTATCTCAAAAACGGTACGATATACGAGAAAAAAGTTAATTACAAAGTTGTTCAGCATCATCAATTTAGTAAGAGAAGACACCTTCCTTATAATAATGTTAAAAATAGAAGGCGTTAAATGCATATTTGTTTGGTTCGCAACTCCCAAAATTGTAACGCGACATAACGTGGAAGAAAAGAGAAAAGGAAGGAAGTAATATCCGATTTTCTAGAGGATTTGCCGTTGAGTGACCTCCGGAATGTGTGGTTCCAACACTACGGCGCCCCTACGCACAATGTACCAAGTGTCCAACATTACAGTCGGGACACATTCCAGCAACATATCATCGGGTATGGTGGTTGCATAGAATAGCCTCCACGTTCACCTGACCTGAACCCATTGGACTTTTTTCTGTGGAGATACATCAAACAGCGAGTGTATGCAACCCCTTCACCAACATTGCAGGAACTTCGAAACCCTATTACGGATGCTTGTGCCAGCGTGTCACCTGCCATGTTGTATAATGTGCAGCGGGAAGTGCAGTCTCGTGTCCAGATGTGTATTGTTGCTGAAGGACACCATTTTTAGTATGACAGATAGATGAGCCTCATTTCCGGCAAGTGCAGTTTTGTTCAACGCGATCAAACAAATGTGCGTTTTGTGCTTTTCATTTGTATCATTTTTGTGCGCAAGATGTTTTTTCGTAATAAATCGATGATGCTGAACAACTTTGCAATTGACTTTTTCTCGTATTTCGTACCGTTTTTTAGATAAGAACGCTAACTCCGGATTTTGTTACCACCCCACTTTTATGACTATAACTCTTGCCGTTCAGAAATTAATTTCTGTTGAATTTAGTCTTTGATGGCTTAGTTTATCTTAATATGTTTGAAAATTAGTCCCAGAAGCATTATATGAACGTTTACAGGAGAAGGGTAATAAAAGCGTGTTTGAAATAAAAAAATGTTCGTAGAAACTGATAAAATACTTTTGAGAGTTCATCATTAGACCTATCTGAGTTTTTATACATTTATATAGTTTGTTCTGACGCAATGATTAGTTTTTTTAATGTCAATTCTGCTGAATTGTCTTTTAATATAGAAATTTTATTTAACATAAATCCTGTTGGAGCAATGGTTACTCTCTTGAATTTGATTTTTCAGTTGCTTTGCCTCAGAGCTACCAAGTTATATTTCTAAAATTTGGCTCTTAAATAATAAAAAAATATAAAAATATTTTACCTTTAACTTTTGCTTCAACAGAGAAAACACGAAATTCAGATTGTGTTTGGACTTTTTTTAAAAAATCAAGATAGTAAAAATTGCAAATTCAGGAGAATATTTTGATGATTCTTATTTTATTAAATAACAACATTTCGAATAAACACTATTTTCTGCTAAACAGTGGACAAAAAGCTTGCCTTGCATGCTTTGTTATCAATGTTTTGACATTAATATGGTGATACATACAGTTAAGCATTATGTTGTTCTAGTAGATGCGCACAATTGTTCATATTTTGAGACTTGAATTATTGTTTACTTGTTTTTAACAGAGGCGGCGGCAGAAATTTTCCAACGGGGAGGCAAGACATCTCCGACGGGGGGCGGGGCAAGCAAAAATGTCTCTAATTTAGATAATTTCAAAATAATACATAATAAATAATTTTATATTTAATTAAAGGTATTCAATTATGATAATTAATTATTTCGTATAAATAGCTATTTGTATAATGTCGGTGCAGTAGGAATTGTCTGCCGGATCGAAAAGAAATAATAGAAAATTAATTAAGAACATAAATCGTGTGGTAAATAAAGCATATCGCGCTGATATCAGAAAAAAAAAAGTTTGCAGATTATTATCCAAATTTCATAACAAAATAAAATAACAGCCGAAACAAGTAAAAATAATTATTAGCTTATTTTTGAACTTATAAATACATATCTATATATTTAAAATAATTGGCAAAGTCAGAGGACCAGTCTCCCAGCACCAACCACTAACTACTGGATCTATTTCGATGATTTGTATTTCATATTGAAGCATATGAGGTATAGATATGTCATCAAAGATCGCATATTCCCCATCACCCTCCATTTTCGAGAGAGATTGGAAAACACTACCTCATTTTATGTTCTTTATGGGTTAACCCTTGTCAGAGTTCCCCAGCCCCAAATATTACACCGATTTCGCCAATTTTTATTTTATTTGAAAGCTCACGACCCCTTAGATTCATCATCATTGGTTGTTTCCCCATCTTCATCCTTCATTTTCGAGAGAAATCGTAAAAACACTAAAAAGTTATGGTTTAACAGGAACACAGCCTAATAATTTATACATAAGAGATTCAGTTGAAATCAGTTGGTCGCCGAAGGCAGCTAATTGAACAATAATACGGAATTATTTGCTCTTAGCGTTGTGCTTATTATTAAGCTTTACCTAAAAGCAGTGGCGACTCATCATTTAGATCTAAAGAGTTGCAGAATTAACTAAAATTATTTTTAAAATTCGTATTTTCGTTTTCATTCTTATTTGCTTAGTTCTCCACCCTGAGAGTTCGATTATTAACGAAAAAAGATAAAAACGAGTAAAGACAGAAAATGAATGAAAAAGTAAGACAGACACAGGATGGGGCTGCACACCAAATAGTTTTGGAGTGCACTAAAATTCGCTCAATGCGTACATCTAAGTGACATAATGGACGAAGGCTAATAGCTGTTCTTTCTGTCTAAGAACTTAGCCGGAACTGGATTTTCGGATGCTCCTATTTTGCGCTAAAAACCAACTAATGCTCTTTCTTTTCCCTTTCAATCTCACCCATGGTCAGCCTTCGCGCTCTTGATTTGTTTTCATTGACTGTTTTTAGGTTTCGGTTTCACATTCATGTTGCCTCAACTTGGCTGGTACCTACATATTCGATTTCTCTTATTAAAACGGAATTACTGTAATTATCTAAAACACAATTCAGATAATTACAACTACAAGATTAAAGTATTTGAAGGTAAATCTATTTTTGAAAAATTGTATTTCAGTTGTATTCTAGTAATATTTTTGTAGCACTGCTTCTTTCTGGGAAGATGAGCCTCACTGCTGATGTGTCACTGTGAATATCCAACGTGAATAATTTTTTGAAGGTTCAGAAAATGAACTATTTTTGTAAATACTTCAATTAATGTATTATTTGGCTAGTTTTTATATTTAACAAGAGTTAACAGATACATTGTTATTTCCTGATTCTACCTTTAAATAATTTTTTTAAATATGTATATTATCCCTAAAATGTACGTCGAAAGACTACATCAAACAGCTTCGAGAGGTATGGAAAAGTGGTCTAAGTCAACAACTTCGTCTTCTTATATATCTGTAAGTTTTGCAGATATAAGAGTGCAACTTTGTATGTGAAAAGACAAATGTAAAAGAAACATTTTACTAATTGACATTTTTGCTCTATGAGGCCGTATAAAAATTTAATTTTTGTAACTTTTATCATTAATGCCCTTAGATATCAAAATATTTTGATACAAATTCTATCCTTATTTGATGAAACTTTGTAATTAGAAGTACATGTCTAAAATCAATATTTTAGGAAGTAAACTCTTGTTTCACTTTTTTGGGACACTCTGTATATATATGAAACATCATTCTTTATTTGAAATGTAAAGACAGACGTAAGAAGGTAACAGTTGTTAAAATCCAAAAATATTTTATTTGAACTCTTCAAATATTATCTTCAATCTATAAAAGCTGATTTTAAAATCTTGAGATGATGTTTCAGGTCGATCGAAGCCATAACCAATATTCGGATAGTGAGCACAAAGTCAACGCGCGTCGTATTAGGTGAGTTACATGGTTACAAAAGGAACATACCAACATTGCGGTGAGCTTAAATAGTAATTTCGAAATTGGGGTATTACCGAACGCTACAGCCGGTTGAATCCGGACTACTGTGAGTTACAGTGACAGACTGTGGCGAATAAAGGGGGGGGGGGGATACTTTGGGGCTGTAGCCTCCCCCAGAGCTAAACTAAAATTCCTGTTTTTTTACAAATCAGTACAGGAGTTTGTCCTTAATCTCCTTTCTTTTTTTTAAACCTTTGCAACATCGCTTTCTGGCTTGACAGGCTCAAAACGTTTCTCGCTTTCGTAGTCGTTCCACTCGCACTTGTAGCTTCAACGCGATCGAAAGCAATTTTTTGGTTAGTTATTTCATTGTGTTTACGTTAAATTATGGAAAGTATTGTAGTGTCCTTCGTGATTTTTATTGTTAAGTGAGCACAGTTAACGTGATTCGACTTACATAAGCCAAGAGGTCCCGACAATACAAAATTTTTATGACCTCAGCCCCCTCCAGACCAAAATTCTGGATTCGCCACTGGTGACAGTTATCCTTATGTTAGAATTTAAGTAAAAATAATTAACTATAAATGAAAGGTTAAGAAGCGTTTTTAAAAATAGGAAAATGTGACATCGTTACATATACAGGGTGTCCACACTTATTGTGGTCCAATAGCTAATTTCTAAACCGTTAGAGATAGACATAGAGTTCCAATTAGAAAAATGCTTTAACATTCTGACTCCTAAGCCGGCTGTAACCGGCCATGCAACTTCTATACTATTGGGGCGGATTTCGGCCGGTTGCTGTTCCGAAAGGGGGAGAAATCATTAAAGGGACCCTTAAGGGAGAGATAGGAGGTGAAAGGCCTGTCATTCAGATCTCTCACCACCTGTCGTGAGGAGAAAAGGGGGCACGGGGCGGACGAATCCATTCCACAGATCAATTAGTAAGCAAACCTCTGTGTACAAATGTACTCAGATTTTGAGAACTCTTAGTAGTCAGAGGGTTAAAAAAAGGGAAGAAATATATTTTATGTTTTTTGAGTCACTAAATATATTTCTGAAAAAGTTACGAATTCTAACTTCTTATACCGTCCCCCGGTCCTATCAGTCATATTTAGTAAAATATGCTTGACACTATAATATTTTAAACAAAAAAAAGCTCACTCCTCTGCGACTAAAATAGAGCGAGTTATGGATCTTTGAATTTTATGATTTTTAACCAATTGGCGGCCTCGTCGAGCAAGTGCTGTGCATTAATTGGTGTACCGTCTTCAAGACGACTATTTAAATGGTTTAAAGTGGTCAAGTCAGCGATATTCAAAGCTCCATAATCGGTCAGTTTTAGTCGCAGAAGAGTAGGACTTTTTTTGTTTAAAATGTTAGGGTGTCAAAATATTTTACTAAATATGATTGATAGGACTGGGAGACTATATAAAAAGTTAGTTTTCGCAACTTTTTCATAAATACATTTAAATAAATATATTAAACCATTTTTCCAATTGGAACTATATGTCTACCTCTGACGGTTTAGAAATTGGATATTGGACCACAATAAGTGTGGACACCCTGTATATACTCAGCGTTGCTCGGGGTCATAATATCTTCATGGACAAACACATTTTATTTCACAAAAATTGTTACAATTTTTCTACAACAAACATAAATTTCTTTTTTTGAATTTAACTTTTTAAGGCTAGTCTACTCATTACTCTAAATTTAATACGGTTTGAATGGAAACGCGAGGAGTTTGAAGGATGAACATGTATTTTAAACTTCCAAACAACATGTCATACAATGATTAAAGCGAGAAAACAAATTTGTACCGTTAATAGTCAAATATACAGCTTTCTAACTACAGAAAGCAACCTTTACTAAATACAGAGATTACTAATACAGAGGTAACTAATACAGAGATAAAGATTTCTAAATTCAAGGATAACTTAATAATCAATACAGAGATATTAATTTAATTAGATAAGCCTTAGAATTCTTTCAGAAACAATAAAAAGGCTTCGAAAAAATATTTTTAAAAATAAAACATAAATATCAAACGAGAAATGTAGAGTAGTTGAAAGTCGCATCGTTGCCTAGCAACGAAGCATCTATAGATCTGCTTCATTTCGAAATCGTCTGCATGTAATAAATTATTTATTAAATTTTGAAAAAAATGATAAAAGTTGAAGGAAATACTACACAGATATAAAATTGGTATAATTGAAAAGGTAAAAATTTCAACTTTAAGTTGGTATAAAAGTATTTTTCCGCTCCAAAGTTCCTGCGGAAAAAATGTTTCGGTTAATTTCTGATTAAATAACTGTTTAATTAACTTTTGAACTTCGAAAAATTAACAATAATCTTACTCTTATTTTAAATAATAAGTGTGCAAAATTTGGTTGAAATCGGTCCAATGGTTTAGGAGGATATATGGAACATACATATCCACATACACTATATGCCCAAAAGTATCCGGACACTTTCAGATTTTTTAGAATTTCTCCGGAAAAGTTTAAATGACTGCCTTTAAACTTCGCCATGTGAAGAATAGACTGTAACTCACATTTTGGATTGAAGATTCGGTCCTGAGGTCAATTAGGGGACGATCTACAAACTGATGAAGACAAAAACTTTTTTGGCCCATCCCGCTTCACAGAATACTGATAACAAGATGAAACTTTCAGAAATGGTTATGTTTGATGTTTACAGAAATTTTCGTAAACTCATCACAAATATTTAGGAAGATATAAAGATTTTCTTTAAAAATTTCAATTTTTCCCGCCTGTTTTTTGCCTATAACATGCAGGTTTTCTGTTATGTTATACAAAACTTAGAGAAAAATTGGCAATATTTTAGAGAAGCATTTTGTAAAAATTTGGAAGATGAACATTTTTAGTAAATAATGTTTTACTGCGCATGCGCAAAACATAGCGCAATTTTTCTTTTACAATTTTAAAGCCAGATATATAGGGCAACATATGTAAAAAAATTCAGTTCAATATCATTAGTATTCAGAAAGATATTGTCATTACAACGAGCAGAATTTTAGCTCCTATCGAAGAGAAGCTAAAAGATGAGGGGTTGTACACAAATTGATATTTTTTAAACTTATATCTTTGAATAGTTGTATTGAATTGTATAGTGGTTAGAATTTGCTGAATACCCATAAACACTTATCGATTACGTGCATCACTTAAATTCCAGCTAATTAGGCACTATAAATAAAAAAATATTACTTTAATTGTATTATTTACATGATTATTAACAAGTTACATATTGTTACAATTTTACGGCCAAACGATATTTTTAAATATATTTCTTTTATGGCCAAACGATTTTTTTTATCTAATTAATTTCTTTTCTTAAAATATTTTAAGAATTCTACAAATATATATATTTTATTCGTTACAAATATTACAAGTGTTCATGGGTATTCAGCAAATTCTAACCAGTATACAATTCAATATAACTATTCAAAGATATAAGTTTAAAAAATATCAATTTGTGTACAACCCCTCATCTTTTAGCTTCTCTTCGATAGGATCTAAAATTCTGCTCGTTGTAATGACAATATCTTTCTGAATACTAATGATATTGAACTGAATTTTTTACATAAGTTGCCCTATATATCTGACTTTAAAGTTGTCGAACAAAAATCACGCTAATTTTTGCTCATGCGCAGCAAAACATTATTTACTAAAAATGCTCATATTTCCTGTAATATTCAAATCGTTTTTCCGAAATTTTTACAAAATGCTTCTCTAACATATTATCATTTTTTCTGTAAGTTTCGTATAATATAACAGAAAACTCTACATGTTATAAGCAAAAAACAAGCGGGAAAATTTGGGATTTTTTAAGAAAACATTTATATCTTCCCACATATTTATGCTGAGTTTACAAAAATTCCTGCTAATATTATGCACATTAAACATAACCATTTCTGAAAGTTTCATATTGTTATCAGTATTCAGTGAAGCGGGATGGGACCAAAATTTTTGTCTTCATCAGTTTGTAGACGGTTCCCTAATTGCCCTCAGAACCGAATCTTCAATGTAAAATGTGAGTTACAGTCTATTCTTCGCATGGTCGAAGTTAAAAGGCAGTCAGTTAAAATTTTCGGGAGAAATTCTAAAAAATGTGAAAATCTGAAAGTGTCCGGATACTTTCGGGCATATACATTATATGTCCACAATGACTTTTATTCATATTAAAATGAAATTTGTTTCTGTCATTTCTGAAATATGCAAACCCTGTTAATGCGTTACTATAAAAATTATTAACTTTATGATGACATTGTAAGTGTTACTGTATTTTGAGCAAAAGTATTTGAAGCAAATTACTCAGGAGAATACTTATTGTTGTTAAGATTTATTATTAATTTATAATTTACTGAACCTATTATAGAATTCTTTCTTATTTTTGCAATTGTTCAAAAATTATTTTTGGTCCTTTTTCTCCCAATATAATGTTTAAGGTTTACTGTGGTTTGTTTCATATAAAACATTATTCTTATACGAGATTGATTAAATAATTTCGTTGAGAAATGATTTTTTTCTGGTTTTTCATTATCATTCTTAGTTGAATTATATTGCATTCGAAAAGAAAAACAGTCGGCGAACCACATGCATTTTTCATGCACAGTATCATAGTCTTCTTAGTGTGAAATTTGCAGTCAAATTCTATTAGTTCATTGGAGAGATGATTACACTGAAATATGTTTCAATAGTGTATAGTAAATTAATATAATCTTCTTTCTTTTCGGATTCAAGAGATATTCTGAAGAAGATTTGTTTAAAAAAAGTACTATCCATTCTATAACACCTAGAAGATTTCTAAAAATTGCAGCGCCTGGAGAACATTCTAGGATTATTAATCCATTCTTTCCGTCACTTTTTCACTTACCTGTAGTAAAAATGGCTGTTCCATTGTTCAATGAATTTGATGCTAAAATATTGTAGAGGTTCTTTACAAATATCCAGCATGGAAATCCATTAAGGTATAATGAAGGCAACCAAAATCTCATGGAGAAGAGAGAAAAGGAAAAGTTGCTGTTCATATTCACGCACATGCGACACCGAGTGTTTCAAGCAGTTATGGGCTTGCAATGGGCCGTTGACACATGGCAATCAAACCATTCGAGCATTCTCAATATAAAAGTTGGAAAATGTATCTTTTATTGGAGATGTGACGGGGCAATTGATAGTACTAAAACAGCACAACATTTTGTTCAGAATGAAAGTATTAATTTCAGAGAGAGGTTTGATACAGCCTGCAAGTATTACTTGGAAAAAAGTGTATGTAACACCACGCCATACTTCCGAACTCAGAGCCTAGACGGCTCCCTGTCGGTTGGATGAGTATGTGTGAAAGTTTATTGAAAAGCAAAAGCAAAAAAAAAAAAAAAAAATACAGCATGAGATATAGAAACACATAAAAGGGAACATAATTATTCATAAAGAAGAATAGAATGAAAAGTACATAGAGGATTACAATCCGAGTATAATATAAAATATATACAAGAGGAGTCATCATATGAGTGCAGTGAAAGAGTAGAATGTTTCCTTTAGTTACATTGTTTCATGCAGTTGCAGCTCTATGATTCGGGGCTGTTAGTGTTGTTCGATGCTACGATAAAGAAGAATTGAATAATGTATTACAACCGGTTAATAGTCATCAATAGATGACTATTGTCGCAACCATCCTAAAAACTGTTGGGACTGGTTTTTGTTCTGTCGTGTTATTTATACTTAGGGATAGCTAGAGTTGTTACTCCAGGGTTGGCAGTGATATAGTGGGTGAATTTTTCGAATGAATTACGGAAGATTTGGTGGTGGCTGATTGCTGTTCTTCAGCTAGTGTGCTCTGCTGCTCAACTGGGTATTCATCGAACTTCTGGTTCTAGGAGGTGAATCTTTGGAAGTATCTATTTCTAGGCTGGAGTATGTGACGGTGTTGTATTTTGACTTTTAAATAGGTCTTCGTTAGTCGCTAGGAATGCGATTAAATGATCTATATTTCGTCTTGAGAGTTTTCTGGATAGGACGCTCTTTCACGAATGGACTATGAATTGTGGGATTGGTTCCTCGTAGTGATTTGATAAATTAATTGGGCATCTCGTTGCTTAGTGTAGGGGATTTCTTATTTCCCCACATCCGCAGTAGTCTGTAGAATGGAGACCGACAGACTTTGTGGATGGTGTGTGGAGATACAGTGACAGACTGTAGCGAATCCGTGGGGAGGTGTGCTATGTAGCTGTAGCCTCCCCACAGCTAAACTAAAATTCCTGTTTTTTTCAAATCAGTACAGTAGTTTGTAAGAAAAAAAACGAGTTTAGTTTAGACATAAATCGAAAGAAGTGGATTAGAAAAAGTGGAAGATTTCAATCTACGTTATGGACATCAT
This sequence comes from Araneus ventricosus, assembly GCA_013235015.1. NCBI lineage: Eukaryota > Metazoa > Arthropoda > Arachnida > Araneae > Araneidae > Araneus > Araneus ventricosus. The sequence goes on along the minus strand of BGPR01000427.1, from coordinate 367,236 downwards.
AGCTTGTTTTACATCCACAAAATAGTTTATAAAATTCAATCCTGGCTCTTTTGGCCTGTACAGAGAAATAATATGACTTCATCTTCCAGAACATCAAATTTTGCTGTAAATGGCTTTTGTACCTAAAAGTGCATATGTTTAATAGGTCTTAAAAATTCTCATAAAGTGTTTGACTAATTTTTCCCAGATATATCGAAAATATTTATCTTCTTATTCCTCATTTCATTGTTTCCTTCCACTTTCACGTTTAAAAGGAATATCCATAGAAATTCGTTTTGTCAGTAATTTTTACTAAAAGTCCTAATATTTCAGAATGACTCAGTGATGACAATAAGTGTGATTGCATTAATTTTTAAAATCGTTTAACGTTGATAGATATGTTTTATTAGTAATTTTGTAAACACAACTACGTGCAGTCGTGTAATCAGAATACCATTCATTTCTGGCGAAATAAATAAAAGATAGAATGCATTTTAAGCATTTGTCCTTTGGTTTATTTGAAACATAATTAGTGGTATATGCTTTTTACATTTCTGATTTTTTTTAATGTCATACATTAACTACACAAAAGGATTCCTAGCTTATTTATTCCAATTGTTCAGTTACTGATACATAATGGAATATATCAATAATTTATTTTAAGATTTATAGTAATAATTATAATGAAATAGCCGCTCTGGACGCCCTCCGGGCGGGTTCGCGGTCGGCACCCACTTTGTTCAGCACTACCTCTGCCTCTGCCTTCGAGGCTCTCAACCACTACTTTTTTCAGTTCAGCATGAAGATCAGCAGAACAGACCATAAAACCTTAGTAGATTTCATATTCTTTGTAGACAACAGATTCCTTTAAAATTGTAAAATATTTCATTAAACCTCATCTAGTTGTAATGTTTTGTATAAATTTTTCACAAATTTTGGCATAAAAGTTTTCATTTCCATAAATACAGAATTAAATCGCCCTAACTAAACAGTTTTCATAACCTGCAATAGGTATTTTACAATATTTTTGACACGCCAATGTGATGGAACTATTGGGATCTATATATTTAAAATAATATGGTAAAACCCTCAGAGATTCCCCAGCCCCAACCACCTAACCGATTTCGACAATTTTTATTTTATATGAAAGCTTATGACGCCTAGATATTTCATCAAGGGTCGCCCCCCCCCATATGAAACAAAAATTGTCAAAATCGGTCGAGTTGTTGAGGCTGGCGTACTCGGTGAAGGTTTTTTCATCAAATTATTTTAGATCCTACAAAATGTAGAGCTTGAAACCTGTATTTTTTGTAATGTATCTGTATACTTTATTGCAGGTCTCATTAAACATTGAAATGTTTAACCCGTTAGCGCCCAGCGTCATTTTTATCGGAAAGTTATATTTCACTTCCGTGGCTGAACCGAAAAGCATTCTATTGTTTCTTTTCTGCTTTGTCTATGAAGTCAATACTTATTACCAAACTCGCCCCTAAACAGCTTTCAGAAGGTGTATACCACTAGTTAGCCAGATTTTGAAGTCAAAATGTCGTCAGTTTGAAATTCTTTGATTTTTTCTTCGATTCATTTTTGTGGTAATGCAAGGAATTAGAAAGTAATTTTTATTTTTTGACAGTGGTTTTTAATACATGTTCACAATTCCTATCATTATTGCATACACCGATCATTATTATTTTGAATGTAGCAGTTTAATGGTGAATACAGTCATATTTGTGAGAGAAATATAGTTATTTCTCCGAGAGCTGCACATTCACTGAAGGCTTTATTGACTTAATGTTTTAAATTTAAACCTGCATTGTATAGTGTACATTGAGGTTTGTCATTCTCTTCATTACTCTTTGCTGTAGAATGAAAACGAATCTCACGGTGAATTAACTCCAGCTGTGAGATTAGTTGCACACAATTTTATTGAAATATTCAGCTACGTTAATTACTGTAACATTTTTTTTACTTGCTATAATTTTTAGAAATTAGAAGCTCATAACTAGGAGCTTTTCATTAAAGCTAATCCATGTTGTTGCCTTTTAAACACCCGTGCTCGAAAGTGCATTGAAATACCATTCATTCAAAAAACAGTATTCAAAGCACAATTCTTAGCTCTACAGCTGCATTTTTTTTAGTATTTCGACAAAATAATCGTTGCAGATGCTTTACACTGAATTTGCATGGTTATAGTTAGCAGGCTTCATGCGAAAGAAATTAACAATCTAGAAGATATTAAAAATGGAATAAATTCACCTGTCGACACTGTTCCGTGACAAAGGGAAATGCACAAACCATCTGACATCTAACTGCACATTATCTTACACTGTGCTGTAATGTCAGTCGGGGGCGGCCCGAGGTAACGAGGTTATTTAAAAAATTCTATTATGTCTGTATTCTCAGATATATTTAAGATTTATATAGTGGTCTCAGTGAAGCTAAAACGATATATTCAACAAATTTATTTAAAAAATATATGACTTTATTTCTTAACTTTATTACAGTATTTTTTCTTCACACTGCCGCTTTAGCGCCACCGGCTATTGTGTTGGGTTATATATGTGGAAACTTAAGTATTATTAAATAAACAAGCTACGTTTAAAAATAAAACTCAAGCTTTTATTAAGCATAATTAAAAATTATTAAATTCCAATTTGAAAAATGTAACATGTCTTATTAGACATCGACTTGATTGATAATAGATTCATGAACACAAGACTAGACATAAACATTTCTAACATAAGTAAAACTCACTAAACTACTGAGCATGTCAAAGCTTAGACACACACAATAGTTACTGAGTATGCCTACACTTTTAACTGAGCATGTCAGTCAATGGTTGCTGTTTGTTTACATTGTGATGTAAATAAAAGTGGGGAAAGTTTAATTAATTTAGATTAACAAAAATTAATTCGTGGAATTTATACATTTTAGCTTATAATTTTAAGATATATTATTTTAAATATGACCAACACAAAAATCAATTTATCTAACATATTGATCTGGCCTCGGACCGTCCTTGATGTCAGACCTTTTTCTCCACAAGGCGCGGAGTGAATTCCGAAATTAAATTTCAATGGCGAATTTGAGTTATATCAATATCATGTGAGTTTAAATTCTCTCCATTCAGGCAATTGGAATTGAAGTGTGTTCCAATTATCGTGAACGTGCAATCATTTCTTCAAGTAAATAAAAACTGTAGCTGTTGCTTAAACTAGCACAATGCCAGTTAGTAAACTATTATTAATTTTTCCAATCATTTACATTATCAACGATTTTTGCATTTGGCAAGATTATGTACATCATCAAAAAAGATACTATTAAACATTTAAATTATTTTCTTTTGAATAATTCAACAGTCAGATAGGCACCAGACGTAAGAAAATAAAAATAACAACAGAAGAAAAAAATGAAGAAAGCACTTTCGCTCGCCCATTTTCACCTTTATATAAGAAGGTGATGCCAAGGAACGTGACGACATTTTTCTTTTTTTCTTTTTTTTTCGTGTGCCGACTATGTGATAACCTTGAAATATTTTGTTTCCAATATCAAGGCTGCTCTCAAGGTTTTAAATATTTAGGGGAACACAGGCAAATAAATGTGAGGTGAGTTTTTCTGTAAGCTGTTGGAGATAAACAGAGGAGCTTGCATGTGATGCTGTCTTAATTAAAATAATGACTAACTCAAAAAATAAATGAATTATTCACATTGGAAAGTTTGACCTCCACTAACAAAACGAGTATTTTTATCATAATACTTCCAATTTGCTTCGTAATCAAGCAATGCCTTCACCAATGTTACATAACTTTTAAGGGAGATGGATAAGATCCGTTTTTTCATGCTCTTCCTTGAAGAAAGACTGTTTATCAACCCTTAGTTTATGTGTTTATGAGTTTATTTTTGATATAAATGTCCCATTTTGAAACCCCATGAAGGTATTGAGGATTGACCGTTGAATTATGAACCGTCATCAGATAATAAGAATTATACCTGTTTTTGCTTATGTGATCTGCAATCATAGTAGGCCGACGTAAGAAAAATGTGATATTTAATATAAAATATATCGCCGAAATGTTAGCAATTTTTAATACTTACGGTGCTTTTCGCAGTTGTGGAGGGAGCGCTTTCACTCAGTGTTTGAAGTTTGTGGATAATACACTGATATGATATAAGGACTTGCAACAAAATACAATGCATTACATAAGAATGCTTCAAAACTTTTAGAAAGGAATACCTCGAAATTATGAACCGAGATCAGATAATAAGGATTATACCTGTTTTAGTTTATGTGATCTGCAATTACTATAATTGCAGATCACATAAATGCAAATGTCACAAATATGCTAATGATAGATTTTAAATGGATTTTAAGCCGGTGATAAGCCTTCACAGGAATTTTCTGACAATTTTGATACTAATAATTTAACAATTCACACGTGGTGTTGTCAGTCAACATACAGAACAACAGTCAGAATGTCATATAAGTGACGGCTCGTCCATAAAAGGTGCAGAGCTGCAGTACCCCTTGAAATTATTTTAAAAGATTGCATTTCCCTTTTTATTCTAATTGGCTTACTTTTCCACTTTAAGAATTCAGTAATCAATGAAAATGGCAAAAAGTAATAGAAAACGTAAAAGGAAGACGGAAAATCGATCAAGAATTAAGAGAGAGACAGGCCAGAGCTGCAGAAAATTTTGCCCCTCCTTAGGATATGAAATTAATGCAGTGAGCAACGCGAAGCGGTAGAAAAGCAACCCTTTCTCCGCTCGAAATTGCATTCGTTTGAGCTGCACGCCGGAGCAGCTCACGATTGGCACGACTTCCTCATTTGGCTTTTTTACGTTTTTTCTCAGTAGTCCAGTCTTTAAGTAGTTTTTTAAAATCCAATTCTGGAGGATTTGTAATTTTTTTGCTTATTTATGCTTTTTCGGGTGTTGATTGCGAATCTGAGGTTTGCCACCAATAATTTTTGTTAGAATTTTAGTTATAGTAAAAAAAATGAAGAAAAAATTCCCCCAGTTTTTTTGCTTATAACTAAAAAAACTATCAATTTTTAGTATATCATCATCACATACTAAAATAATCAGCACAAACTTTCCTATAACGTAGCTCTATACAACTTTTGCAGCACTGCTTGTTTATGAGCTGACGAGCCGCCACTGTGTCATACGTTAATAATTCGTTTCCCTAAAACATGTTGAGATACTGTGAAATTTGAAAGTTGTGGGAGTAAATCTGTTAGTACCATATTTAACGTAAGGTTTTCTCATTCTTTAATTACCATGAAATTTACTTTTGCTAATTGCATGTCTTTCTTTATAAATCTTTCATATAATCAAAGAATAATAAACTCCGGAAAATACTGAAATTGTCAAAAAATTTGACTTCGAGTGTTTGATGAATTTGGACCTTCCTGAGTTCGGAAAACCTCTTTCTTAGAATTATGTGTGTGTTCGTGTGTATGCTAGTACGATAGCTCAAATACGTAACTAGCTGGTTGATGAAATTTATTAATCTTTATACCAATATTGCAGATCTATATCAAACTTTGGACCAACTATGTCAATTAAAATAGGAAATTTTCAAAAATAATTATCTCTACTATAGTATAAACAAAAAGTAATAATCACAAAAATTCTTTTAATATGCGGTTTGTCATTCACATTGAAGGAAAATTTAAATTCAGTTTTTTCTTAACTATTGCTTTTGTATTTGAGCGTTACCACTCACATTAAAAAAATAAAAAACGTATATTTTTTTTAGTCATTGTGTTTCTATACAAGGACATTGTCACTCCTTTAAGTGAAAATATTAAATGATAATTTATTTTTAATTTCAGCTACAAGTTATCGCGTGCCATGGTTTATGATTTCCCGGCCTTTTTTCCTTCCCGGGAATTTCCGGGAAATCCAGGGAACATAACAGTCATTCCAGCCATTCCCAGGAATGCATCAAAATTTGAAAAAGTCTAAAAATTAGTAATTTTTAATTGATATAGATAATCTTTACACAAAATAAGGATTTTCGTAAAACTCAAAATTTATACTCCTTTATACATTGAGCTTAAAAATACAAATAAAATTTATTAATTATTCATTTTTAAAGTATGATTTAAGAAAACATAAGAAATCTATGCTTTTATCATTCATTCTGGTTCTCAGTTTTGTTATGAACCAACCCGGCAGCAGAAAATGTCCTCTCAGCTTCAGCTGATGTTGGAGGAATTGTTTTTAAAGCCTCACCCAGTTTTATAATATTTGATCGATTTTTTTTTGTTGAGTCAAATAACTGAAATTCTTGTTTCACTATCTTGCTCAAGCTAGAACTCTTGCTAATTGAACAACGTAGGACCTTTGTCTTTGAGTGGATCGGTTTTTCTAATTTTTCGTACAACGTTAGATTTCTCTTCCAAAGTTTCCGGACTCTCTTTTTCCGAGTGCGAAGAGTTGGACAGTGATTTGTCTTCCTCTCAATAAAGGCTTGACATAATTATTTTAGATGGTTGAATCAAAGAGTTATTATTTGGTAAACGTGAAAGATCAACAGCAACTGCAGCAGCATCATATTTTCTCCCAAAATTTAGGTAATACACATTAATCCAACTAAACTAACATTGCGCCTCTCACTAATTCTTTCGACCAGATAACATTTCATATTCTTAGCAAATTCTGAGTTGTGTTGGTTCAACTCTCCAATAATGAAAGCAAATACTCCTTCGGCAGTTAGGAAGGTCCCGTTTCGACTGCATAGTTTTTCTAGTCCAATTTTTACTGGCTTCAAATCTGCTAAAATTGCAGTCAGAGTTTCAAATTCTACATAAAAAATTGCTTTTTAATATCAATTAATGCTTTTGAAATTGCTCATTTTATTTCTAAAAATCTTTCAAGCTTTATCAGCAAACTATTCTAGCGTGTTTCGGTGTCTAACCAAACTATCTTTTGACAGACAAACTTTGCTTTCACATAATTTTGTAAATTATCATTCTTCAGAGGTGATTTGCTGAACAATTTTTTGTTCCCGAGAATTATACTTGATTCTCGGGAATGCAAAAAGTATACAAATTTTGCGATTTCCCGGGAACCAGGGAAAGAAACCCTAATCGCGTCTGTACTAAAAAACTGCGCAAGAATCCACTTTGAAATAACGCAGCAAGAAGCTGGACTGTGCAAATATCATTTCAGTTTTAGAATGACACAAAAACTTTTTCTTCTTTTCAAATAGCATTGGGAACAGCAACATTTCCAAATTAAAAAACGACAACAAACTCTCAACTGAAAAGGCGATTTTGTAATATTTTTTATGCCAATCAAGAATCTTTGGCTACGTAACACAGAAGCACAATTCCTTTTGACACATTATAAGTGACATCATTACGTGAAATTATATTATAAGGGATGGCCGAAGGGTGAAAGCTTTTCATTTTTAGAATATAGCGAACAATATCCTTTGCCTGACAAACCTGCGTGGAGGCGGAAATCGAAACGTGAGGAGAAATTCTATCGAATAAATTGCAAACGAGTCTGGCATTCCGATCAAACACGGTTCAATGTATCTCATGACATGGCAACGTCGCATTCAGATTCCACAGTGTCTTCTTCACATCTAAACTTTATAGCTTCCACAATAGTGTTTAATTATGAATAATGAAAGAAATGTTAATGAATGATAATAAAAACGCACTTTTATTAGAGCGCTAAAAAGTATAATTTTGCATTTTAATTAATTTCGAATTTTCAGTCTTCAACTAATAATAAAGTTTTAAAAATATTCTGGAATCTTAAAATTTATAGATAACTAGCTGGTAACCCGGCATTGCTCTATATACATATTTTTTCAAATTCCCGCTTCCGTTTTTCATACTATTATTGTCACAAATTTCCCCCAACAAATGTTAAGCTCCTTTGAATCCTTTCTTGTTGAATTAAAATTTTAAATTCTAGCTTCTTATTAACTTATAACAGTATGGTTTGAATGAAAACGCAAGAAGTTTTCAAAAAGAACATTTATTCTAAACAATATAGAGTATAATATCTAATCCAACTTTAAAATGAACAATTATACTATACAGAATTTTCCCGGCGTTGCTGATTAAAAATATAAACTTAAAAATCTTTAGAAAAGAAAAATCTTAATAAAAATATGCGTTGTAAAATAAAACCTCGAAAGACAAAAAGAGAGGAAAAGAGGGAGAAATGGAAGAAAAAAATTTTTTCGATGTTTATAATGCGACTCAAAAATAATAATATAAAGAGAAATAAATAAAAAATAAAAAATGCAAGAACTAATGATTTAAAACACCTGAAGCGTATGCGAATAATAACGGAGAAAAAAGAGAATTCGCGAAAATATGCAGAAAACGCCTGAATTTGCCACTTAAAATTAATTATATAGAAATATAATTCGAATTTTTAAAAAAATACGGCGTTCACTTCCTCTTGTTCTAATCCATCACTATGCCAAGTTTATACATGGTAACATACTACTTTGTCTCGAGCAAATCGTTTGCAAAAGAAGATTAGAACTTTTTATTCCAACAAACTTCCTTTAATGGAGCTCAAAAAGGATAATATATGAAGAGAAATAAATGAAAAAATAATACGTAAAAAATCCAAGAACTAATAAATAAAAAACATCGAAGCATGTTTGAATAATAATGGAGAAAAAAGAAAATTGGTGAAAGTAGGCAAAAAACACCCGAATTTGCTACATCAAATTAAATAAATTAAAATATAATTCGAATTAGAAAAAAAATTATGCGGCGTTAGTTCCCTCTTGTTGCAATCTATAACTGTGCCAGATTTGGTCCCAATAAATCAAACCGTCTGGGCGTGCATAAAGAACAACAGCAAAAAGCAATATAAAAAAAAACATACGTACATACAACCAGCGGGAGTGGTCTCCCCTAAACTTTCTCATATACTTTCTAAGTGGAGATTCGTCAAATCTCGAGTTCGAATTTTTTTGACGATTACAATACTTTCTCTTTGTATACGAGAAAGTGAAACAAACCAACAAACCTGAAATCAAATATCAGTTGCCACGTTTCAAAAAAATATTACTTTGAAGCAGGTGAGATAAAATAGGCAATGAAATGAATACTAAAGCGAAAATTCTGCTTTGAAATTCAATTTCCAAGAAAACAATTTATACTACCACAATCGTAACAATTGCAAAAGCTCGTAAATAAAAGATTTGCTGAAATAATGAGATCGGTTTGAATTTTATTTACAACAATAAAAAATTTGTTACAATTCATGTTTGAGAACATTATTTATTGTTGTAAATAAAATTTACGACAATAACAGATTGCTACCAGTACTTTGCGCATGAGAATCGGATTAAAAGAAATTGAATATGCAATTTGAACGCCCCTTTTTGACGGATTTGGCCCAAAATTTAATACGGGCCTACATTCATGACGATAAAACTGTGTACCAAATTTTATCCATCTAGCTATTCAAGTTTTTGAGTTATAGTATTCATATGACTTCGGACATACAGACAGACAGACTTCCCGTTGACGGATTTTGTCTGAAATTTGATAGAAACCTACAAATTATGTTTAAAGACCACATACCAAATTTCATCCCCGTATCTCTAATAGTTTTCGAATTATCGCGTTCACAGACACACAGACAGACATAATTCCAAAATTGTGTTTTTCGGACTCAGGGAGGTCTAAAACGTGGAAATTCGTCAAAATCTCGAGTTCGACTTTTTTGACGATTACAATACTTTCTCTTTGTATACTTCGTATACGAGAAAGTAAAAAGTGCCATCATAGTACGAATATTTTAATGTAAATGCAAGTATTTGATAGATATTTCCCAATAACTTTAAACAGTGACATATGAAATTGAGAGAACGGGGTGTATTTCTTACACTGCATCATTGCGTTCAGTTAAATAACTACTCGTATATTTAAGAGTAACACATAACATGAAAGGTTAGTTAAGTACGTATACGAGAAAGTAAAAAATACATACTCTGAAAATCTCTACTAATAATCAAGGATAATGTGTATCTGTGTGTGTGTTGGCGCTCTACAGGACAGACCGCTGGTTCTAGAGCTACGAAATTTGACATAAACATATTCTTTAGGGTGGGTATATGCACCTCTGAGTCTTTTTTTGAAATTTTAATTAATTAAAAATTAGGCGAAATTTTATCGTATTTTCTTAATAATTTCCCAAAATATTATAGAATAAAAATTATTTTTACACCATTTGAAAGTGCAAAAAATTACCTTTTTAATTATATCAATAAGTTGCCATACAAACATTTCTCTAATTTTAATGAATTTTTAAAAAAATATTTTTTGGCATAATTTACAATAATACATTTCATTGTTTAAGCGCAATTCAAACCGTTTTCATTGTTTAAAAATATTTATTTGCGTGTTTCTTTTCCATTGGTGAAAGTTAGGTTAATATCTTAATGTTTAATGATACGTTTTAATCAGCATACTTTCAACCAGCTAACATGCTGCTGGAAGTAAAATGTGCCACGCCATTTTAAAATTAAAATCAAATGCATATTTTGAGAGAGGAATATGAGAGTGAAGTTGATGCCGACATGACGACATTACATGACACAGACAGTTACTTGACTCCATTAGGGACAGTCAGGGAAACAACAAACAGAACAGGTGCAAGGCTACTGAAAGAACATGGGTTAAATGTCTATCACAATTTGAAATTTAAGATTACTTTGTTAAGGGAACCATGAATATCATGAGAGATTCAGTTGAATTTATGGTCGCCGAAGGCGGCTAGTAATAAAATAAAATATTGTCATCGAGAATGTGTACAAAATTTGAAATTTGAATAAAATGACTTTTTAAATTTTAGTACACTAATGAAAACTTGCGCCCTTTAAAATTTTTAATTTTTATTAACAATTATTTTGTACACTTTACTCTTTAATATATTTAATAACTCATAACTATAATTACGAAGTCCTGTTGTCACTTTTCTTTCAAATCAACTATCATTAAGACAGAAGATTCAATTGAAATTAATGGAGGAATTGATAATTAAGTTTTGCAAACATTGTACGGTCATCAGGAACGCACAATTGTAGAAAATTTCAGATCTTCAGAAATCAGGAAGTGAGTAAAAGATAGATAAAAAAATTCAATTTTTATGAAAGAAGTTAACCTACTTAATTTACTTTCATTTTTGCACAATATGCCCCAAGAGGACCCACTGTAAATTTACAAAACGAAACCAATTCAACTATTTCAGATTAAATGGTAGGTAGCACAAAGAAAATGAATCGAAATGTGAAGTGAACCGGCTTTCAACGGTATTTTATTTAAATTTTATTATGAAGATTTTATTAAGAAGTGTGTGTATTTCGTTGTTCATTGTCTAAAATTGTTTTCGTTTTAGTAGAGAAACTAACATGTTTTTAGGTAAACAGAATTGACAGATTGATTGGTTTAATTACATCACATTTCCATCAATCACTTTCATCGATAAAGGTTACTCCGTATAAAATTCGGTCATCTGTAACGAAGTGATCTGGCCTTGTTTATTTCTTATATTTGAGTCATTTTATATATATAGACACTCAATGATATTTCTTAGAATTTATTTGCGTGAAAAATAAGATTTCCTGCCAAGTTGAAGGATGATAGTTTTGACTGAAATATTAAGAATTACACAATAACAAAAAGGTATGTATTTACAAGGATCACAAGATATCACCGTAGGTTGATTGACTGATTCTTTTGAAAGGTTTTAAGACACTAGGGCAGGTGTGACTTTGTTGTACCAATTAACGCCTTGAGTAAAAGTTCGAAGAATTGTACTTCAGATTAAGACAATGCTCGACATTTCTTTAATAGGTATATTTAGTAATGTTAAAGTTATTGAATTCAAGATTTTTGTTGAAATTTCACTCACAGAAAACAATTTTTAGTAGAGTGAAAACAAAATCATTATTTTTCTTTTTATATCATATTTTAATTTGTATTCATTTTTTATTCACATTTATTTTTATCGAAGCACATAGAACTTTGCTAAGTTCTAAAAAGGAAAAATTGTTTTTTGTAAAAGCTGTGCAATAATTGATCATAAAACCAGAAGAAACAATATCATACATTAAAATATAGTGTTTTTGAAAATAATGCAAAGTACCGTAAACATATATGCGTTAATTATGGGATAGATATTTTTAACGGATTCCCAGGGGAAAGGTACAGCAGTCAATTACCCTGGGAAAAAAATAGTTCTGTTCTTCCCTGGATTTTCTCATATTTTCTATAACCAGAGATAATAATTCCCCGATCGGCCTAAGCGTCCGGGTTTCTGAATGGCCTAGCCTCCGCGACACTAGCACGGGTATTGTGGCCTGTTACCTAACAGTAGGGTTGCCTTAATTGCCAAGCACTGATAGTGTTTAAGTGCTAAATAAATAACGCATGAAAAAAGTGGGTAGGTAACGGTTTATTTTACTCTGATAAAAAATCAATAAAGTCTAAGCAATCTGAAAAAAATGAACACGTAGAATAATAAAAAAGATGTCAGGCTAATCCTTTTTAGCCCAGTCATATTTTAAAGTTGAGTTTATTTTCTTAATTATATCATTTTCTTCTTTCACATAATTATAAAATTGGGCGCAAGTCATTTTAAAATTACAATGACAAATAAAAGTTGCTTCATTTGTCTCCACTGACAACCTGTTTCTGTCGTTGGACCATTGAGTTGACATTAGGAAAAATATACCCTTTACATTTGCATTGCGGGCTGCAATGGCAAATACGTATTCGTATAACTTTATTACATCTGATCAGTGTAAGGGAGAAAACGGGACAAAGACGGGACAAATTATAATACGAGACTAAGTAGTGAACTACGGTGACAGTCCCGTATATACGGGACGTATGCCAACCCTAACTAACAGCCATCACCGACCCCATCACATACTCAATGGATATTTCACATGTAAGTGATTCTAAAACACCTTGAATTCTGTTAAGTTTGTGCTTAACTCAACAGCAGTAACCCAATTGTTGGAAATTGCACGGAAATTCTTCTCAGAAGACATAGAAACCTTTGCCACGTCTCAATAAATGTTTGAATAAAGGAGGTAAATACGTCGAAAAGTAGCTTTTGTATGGAAATTTAGTGTGCATATACCGTTATTGTAAAATTTCAATCCTGTTCTGTTTTCTCGAGCAGTGCAACTAACTTTTTTGACTGATCATCGTATTTAAGTTAATTGTTAATAACTAACGAAGGTTTTTAATTTAGGGGCATGAGCACATGTTCATTCCTTGCCTGCATAGCTCCTACTGAATTGCTACAGTTCTCATCGTCCCACCACAGGTGGCTCTGTTCTTAGTGCGTACGCCTATCTATCACAGCAACATTGTTGTCTGCTGCACTTCAGTCATATTAAAAGAAGTTACATTTTTTAATTATCTTGTTCACAGATATAATTCTAAAATTGGTATTTCATACTCAGGAAGGTCTAAAACATGGCAATTCATTAAAATCTCAATGTCAGGTTTTTGATGATTACAGTATTTTCTCTTCATGCAGGGTGCCCGCTAAAGTCCGTTGTTACCCCAATAATTTCTGAACGGCAAGAGCTATAGTGATAAAAGGGGGTCTAGGTATGTCAAGTTGCCATGTTCTAAGCAAGAAAACCGCTTACATTTCCACCTAGCGGTAAAATTCGGAGTTAGCGTTCTTTTCTAAAAAAGTAGGATATGCGGGCAAAAAGTCAATTACTAAGTTGTTCAGCATCATCGATTTAGTAAGAGAAGACACCTTCCGTACAGTAATGTTAAAAACAGAAGGCGTTAAATGCATATTTGTTTGGTTCGCAACTCTCAAAATTGTAACGCGACATAACGCGGAAGAAAAGAGAAAAGGAAGGAAGTAATATCCGATTTTCTAGAGGATTTGCCGTTGAGTGATCTCCGGAATGTATGGTTCCAACACGACGGCGCCCCTCCGCGCAAGGTATCAAGTGTCCAACAGTGCATTCGGGACACATTCCAGCAACAAGTTATCGGGTGTGGTGGTTGCGTAGAATGGCCTCCACGTTCACCTGACCTGAACCCATATTCCTTTTTTCTGTGGGGATACATCAAACAGCGAGTGTATGCAACCCCTTCACCAACATTGCAGGAACTTCGAAACCGTATTACGGATGCTTGTGCCAGCGTGTCACCTGCCATGTTGTACAATGTTCAGCGGGAAGTGTAGTACCGTGTCCAGATGTGTATTGTTGCTGATTGGTTGGTTGGTTTGGGATTTATTGGCGCAAGAGCCAAATTTGGAAAATCTGCGCCAAACGTACGGTGAAAATTGTTGTATTGTTGCTGAAGGACACCATTTTCAGCATGACAGATAGATGAGCCTCATTTCCGGCAAGTGCAGTTTTGTTCAACGCGATCAAACAAATGTGCGTTTTGTGCTATTCAGTTGTATAATTTTTGTGCGCAAGATGTTTTTTGTAACAAATCGATGATGCTGAATAACTTTGTAATTGACTTTTTTTTCCGTATAATTAACTTTTTTCTCGTATATCGTACCGTTTTTGAGATAAGAACGCTAACTCCGAATTTTGCCGCCAGGTTACGATGTAAGCGGTTTCCTTGCGTAGCGCATGGCAACTTTACTATACCTAGACTCCACTTTTATGACTATAGCTCTTGTCGTTCAAAAATAAATGGGGTAACAACGGACTTTAGCGGCCACTCTGTATACTTCGTATACGGATATCAAAAAAGGGGGCTTTTCCGTTACAACACACCACTTAGCGCCTTTTTTGTCTTGGCGGATTTTCTTTTGGTTCGGCTTTGTTCCTGGCGGTAGTTGACGTGTGCTATATTCGCATCAAAATACGCTAAACTGGCCGAAAATGTTTGGTATACGTATAACGGAAAAGTACCATCAAAAGAATCAGAGAGTTTAAATAGTAATTTCATTGTAACACAGAATTATTATTTTCTGTAACCAATATAGGTATTTTTTTGTATCTCTATGGTTAGATAATGCTGAATAGTTGGTTTTATTCCGTGCTTCCTCTTTCATCTAAATTAGAAGATACATAAAGGCACGGGATAAATTGATAGCTGAATATCTCGTATCAATCAAAATTGAACAATGTTACGTAGATAAATACTCTCCCTCTAACGTTTTATGAAAAGTTTCCAAAACTCAAGTTTAAGAACAATTTTATAGCCCCTTACTGATTCTATTCTAATGATGTCAAATGATAAAGTATAAAGTAGATAAATGATTGATCTAACATATTAATGATCTTATACCATTGATATCAAATGATAAGAATATACTCTTTGTCTTCAATATTAGGGAAAGAATACAAGAAAAATATCAAGAAAAGAAGCAATAATCTGATTTTATGCTAGTAAGAAATCTGCTCGATTTTATTTGTATCACACTTTTTTATAAGGATGGTGATTTTTTTAGTTATGTTTAACTGAATTAACCATCAAATTCTGTGAACTGGTTAATTCTGAAACATGTTATGATTTTAAAGTTTAATTCCAAACATTTTTTGAAATTGATTGAAACTTCTGCACTCTAAACGGGTTAATCGCCTGTATGCGAAAATCAGCATTTTCATGCATATTTTTAAAAAAAACTTATCAACAAACGAGTTTTTGAAGCTGAACGCGGAGAATAAAAATTGTTATTCCGTAAAACAAGCATGTCATCTGCGATTTGAGGCAAGCTTGCTTATATAAGCAACATTTTAAGCAATGGTGGTTTACGAAAGTTTAACGGTGATCTGTTTTTCTTATGCTCAGAAAAGTTCATGGAAAAGACCGTTTAAAAGGGTCATCAAAAATAAATTTTCAACGATGAAGGGTCGTGAACAGCAGAATTAATTTTAATTTGTGCATAATAAACTTTCTTGACCATTATGTAACACTCTTTCAGATCTACACGTGCCATTAGTCGCGCAAGGATATTTTCAGTTCATCATGTACCGGCAACTAGAAAGATTCTAAGGTGGGCTTGAAAAGCACATCAGAGTTTCACAATTTCGATGAACATTCGCCAACTAAATATATCTTCGGAGCTATTTTTATTAAATATTTCTCCCTAATCATTATAAATATAAGTGTTCCTTTAAAGTATATAATTCAGTTATTTCATAGAACAACTAGGTAATTCATGAAATACCTAGTTATTGTATGAAATAACGGATTCCACGCTTTAACTGTAACATATACATATTAAATAAAGAAATTTATAGAGAATCTCACGTCGATATTAAAATAATTTTCCTTTTTTTATGCGCAAAAGATAAAATTATTTTTGAAATTTACGTTAACATGAAAAATTAAATTGATAGGTTTAATCGAATCAGAAATTTCCATCTTTGTCCATCAGCTTTTAAAAGTTCAGCAGAGAGATATTTCCTACAATAAATTTTATAGCAGCATTAAATTAAACAAAAAACAGATTTTCGTTCGGATTAAGCAAAAGAAAATGACTATTAACAGCACAGAGGAAAACAAAATCTTTTATATTATATCGAATTTCATGCATTCGTATTAGAAGTAACCAGTTACTTCCCTGCTAATCTCTATCTCTGCTAACAAGAAACGAGAATGTACGTCTGTGAGTTGGCACTCTACAGGGCAGTTTAATTAGTTATATTAAGGTCCCGTTTTGAAGCAACACGAGGGCAATTTTGGGACGGATCTCGTAATTTTGAACCGCGGTCAGATGACGAGGACGACAACTCAGCTGGTACCTCCTCTCCAAACTTCACCACCACAACAGCGGGATTGACGTTTGGCCATCACGTATGATATTACGTGCAACAGGCCCCATTCAAAGAGGATCTTCAGTGAAATCGGGTTTCGAATCTGCAACTCTCCAGCACCGAAGCCGAGACCTTACCACTAGGCCACCGTGGCTTCCTCTACAGAACAGACCGCTAGACCTAGTGCTTCGAAATTTAGTACAACCATACATAGGAGGGTGGGAAGGTGTTCCTCGGAGTTGTTTTTTTAAAATTTTAATTGCAATTTTAATTTATTAAAATTTAAGGGGAATTTGGGCGCTTATCCTCGATAAGTTCAGAAAAAATATAGCACAAAAATGATTTTCATACCACCTGGAAAATTCGAAACAGTTATCTTAATAATAATATAATTAAGTTGCCGTACCAATTTTATGTAATTTTAATAAGGTTTTAAAAATATCTTCAGGCATAATTTACAGCAATATTTTTCATTTTTGTTGCAATGAAATTCAAAACGTTTTTATTGTTAAAACAAGTATTTATTTGAGCATTTCTCTCACATTGTTGAAAGCAAAGGATGGATTGGATTGGACCCAATGGATTTTCTTACCTTTTTTTTATTTCACTAGTTTTCCGGTGGTGCTCATGATGCATATTTGTATCACTTACATTCTGTGTCTTTTTTCATTAAGTCTGAGTAGTTTTATATTTAATTAATAAACTTATTACATTTTTCTCTTCTAATATAGATAAGTATTTTAACAAATTAATTTTAATAAAAAAAATTTAAACTCGAAATTTGTTAAACTGAAATTCTGAAAACACTTGTATCGCGGAAAATTTCTCATATGTATTTTTTCGCCGTTTATAAATAAAAATTATCGAAAAAATCCTTTGGATTGCAAGAAGTTTCATTCAAATTTACTTACTACAAAAAAACTTTTTCAATTAAAATTTTGTTTATCATTAATCTTCCTTCATTTTCTTACTTATTTTTAAAGTTTTAGCTGGCGAAAAAATTGTCCGCTGTGGTAAAATGCTTGAAACTCTGTTTCTAACTCAACTGGTGCTGCCGATCTCGACAGTTCCCCTTCAGCTTAAAAACGTAGTAGGGAAAGGGAGGGAAAGCCTACGCTCTGTAAATTCGCATGCGCGCCGGCGGAATTCGGTGCTGAAATGATCTTCAGTTCTCCTTTGCTTTAAGTTACTTTTTCCTTTGCGTTTCATCTTTGGGTAGTGAAAAATTAAGGTAGGGAACTAAGTTTTCTGCCTCAGTTTTCCCTAGCGGCTTATTTGAAGATCGAAATCGTTTAATGTAAAATTGCATTAGAGTGCTAAAAGATTTAAATATTTAATGCGAAATAAACTAAATTTACACAATGAAAAAAGTTGGGGGTGCTGCAGTACCGCATTTCCTATGCACGAGTCGCCCCTGTACAGAACCACCCATATATGAGAGCTATTAATGTTCCATGGTATGTCAGGCATGGATTTCAGAATTAAATAATTTTTGGATTATGTGAAAGATGACTCGGCGAAATTTTGTTATAGAATTCCCCAAATTCGAACTGAACTTCCGCAAGATTTTGCAATTCAGCCATACATAGCAAAAAAAAAAAAAAAAACACAATCCAAAACCATATTCTTGAAAATTTCAGATTAAGAACATACTTCCTCTGTGCTGTCTGAAATATTAACGTTTTCTAAATTATTTCCATTTATCAGAGACGTACTATATCGTGAACAACGCAATCATTTTAGTGAAATCATGTATTAGCAACCAATTTTCCACTAACCGCACTTTAAATTATCTCACAAAATTCGCCTAAACGTTCCCAGAAACTTTTTAAAGGAAACAAATGATGCTACTTTTAGACTAGTCTCTACACTCAAAATAAACAAATTAATTAAAATAAAAAGATGCATAATCCCATTTACTAGCGTTGAATACAAATATATTGGCAAATTAATAACTTCTATAGCGAATACCTAGTATAAGTAATAAATATATTAGCTTAATTCCAATATATAGCAACAGATCGTTCTTTTGCTTGCCCCTCTTGGTTGAGTGTTTGTTGACTCTTAATATAAGTTGGTTTGAAAAGCATATTATTCCTCTATTCGAAAAGAGTCTTTTATACTTCGTTTTGAAAAGTATTTTATT
The DNA here is from genome assembly GCA_013235015.1 of Araneus ventricosus. Classification (NCBI taxonomy): domain Eukaryota; kingdom Metazoa; phylum Arthropoda; class Arachnida; order Araneae; family Araneidae; genus Araneus; species Araneus ventricosus. Next base: position 348,349 of record BGPR01000427.1, on the reverse strand, counting down.
CTTCTCTCTTTTAATTTTTTCTAAAATTCATTTTAACAACCTTTGTTCCATATGTCTTAAGAATTCATATAAATTTTAAGGATTGATTTTATAAGTGTTGCTTTTATAGTATTGTATTTCGGTTTTTACCTATTTTTTTCCCTTTGATCTGTCTACGTATTGCTTCCGTTTGTGTTATTAGGTACTGTTTTTCTGTTTGTACTCTAAATTGTTTTGTCTGTGTATTGCTTGTTTTCCATTTTTTGTGTTTTGTTTGTTTTGTATTTTTTGTGTTTTGTTTGTTTTGTATTTTTTGTGTTTTGTTTGTTTTGTATTTTTTGTGTTTTGTTTGTTTTATATTTTTTATGTTCGTTTAGCGTTGTCTTGCAATGCAGTGTCCATCCATCTGTAGCTGTTATGTTAATAACTGCGGTTATTGTGTGATCTTACTCTTAAGTTACATTTCTATGTAATTTTCCCTATGCAAATAGGGTGATCTTGCTTGAAGATGGTTCCCACAGCCCTAATTTGTGCTCAGGTCTCTCGTTCTTGGGGTTGAAGTCATCAAAAGACTCTACAAAAGGATGGAGCGAAAAAAAGCAAAAGTTGTCATATCAAATAGCACTAGGCGGCAAAAGTTGTATCTTGACTAACAATCACTACTGATTTTTTTCAGAATTTTTGCATTTTATCTTCATTGACCGCAAGAGCCTCAAAGTTTTAAATTTTATACAATTTTTTAGATATTTCATCAATATAGCAAAAAAAATCAAAATTGTCCTATCAAATAGCACTAGGTGGAAAAATTTGTCTATTGACTAGCATATCACTGCTGAATTTTTTCACTTCATATTCATTCCCCGCAGGAGCCTCAAAATTTTACTTTTTTACAAAAAAATTGCATATTATATCATAATTTTGGAGGTATGACCTAGCTACCGAAAATAAACAATTCCCTTTAATTATAAACTATTAATTATGTCGTAAAATAATAATTAAGTTTTTTTATAACTATTATAAGTTTATGCAACTTTTTGCTGGTTTCTATAAGCCACCGAGATCTAACCACGTGGAAGTGGTTCCACCGGCTCCCATCCCATACCTTGGGGCATTATTTGCATCTACCTTACCAATTATACCAGGTTAATAATCTGCCTTCGTCTGGAAAGCCGGCACGCTTGTCATCATGTTTACAATTCTTGCTCTCTGTCATCTCGGGCAAAAATTCCACATACATTGCCAGAAGCCTCATTGACTGCTTTCACATACCTTTCCACTGCCTGGGTGTGACAAGGAAAGTCACAAATAAGTGCAAGGAGGGGCGAACTTTCTTCTATGCAAGCAGGCAAATCTTCTGATAGACGTCGTGTCAAGGGTGGTTCTGTTACTTTACATTGTTGCCAGTTCATAAGGTCAACATAATCTTCAAGCACTGAAATTAATTTTCGGTATTTCAGACTTTCGAGCAGATGACTGCTGTGATTTTCTTACCCGTGCAGAAAGAATTCTACACATACCTAGTTTCCTAATATGTGATCTTTTATCAGTAGGCATAGCAATAAGTATGTTTTCTGGTTGTGAGAAGAAACCATTTCGCTGATGGCTTCATCCACAGTTTTTTTAAGTTCATTACTTAGGTACTGTGAGAAACATATAGTTCGGTGCAGGTGAACGGGAACTTCCATGATGCTTGGATTACATTTAATATAGAACCATATGGGAGCATAAACTTTATTATGAACCTAGCAATCTCCTTAAATTTTTTAGATTTCCCTCCTGTGTTTACGTAAATCGAAGCAATAGATTGGCAGTTGTGAGCCATCTGGCATGTGACAATTTTGCAGAGTTTTATTAGAAAAGCTCGGTGAGCAGTGGCTGAGCTCATGAAGTAATACTGATGCAAGAGCGGCAGATGGTCGATCCGCAACTGCATATCTGTCGCATGTCCTTGAAAATGTTACGAGCTTCAGCCTTGTTTGGGAAGTGGAACCTGATGGAATATTTTTGTCAACGGCAACTTCATTGTTGTCACAAACTTTAACACTTTCCTCTCCTAAGATTTCAGATGATTTAAGCCCATCCAGCTGAATTTTACCGAAGCGTGCTAAGCTTGGTTTTTAGCCTTTCTTGCAGCAGTTTTTTGAAGCTGTTGAGTGGTTTGTAAATCAAAAGTACCAATAGTCAGTGCCCGGTCAGATCTCTGGTCGGTTATAAATTGTTGTTCTTATAGTGGCCCTTTCCGTGATTTCTCACTCAGGCACAATTTAAAGTCCATGCACTTGCACGCAGCGACGTCAAGCATTTTTTTGTTGTTCTGTTTCTTCTCGGAAGGCTTGAATATTATTTTGGAAAATTGGAGCACCCTTTCGGCAGGGGTAAAATTTAATTAGCTTCACTAGCTTTTCATGTTCTCTTTTTTAATCAAAGTAAATATTCTTATATGATAAAGAGTTTTGAAACACACTGTATTTGTTTCAAGTTTTGGATTAAATATGCCATTAGGAAGACTGTCTTCTTTTCTTGTCAGGAGAGTCTGTCCGTTTGTATGTGAGCGCTCTGACTTAGCAATGCAACAAACTAAATGAATGAAATTTGATGTTTGGGCTTTATATCAAAATAGTAGGCCTGTATCAAATTATGGTTCAAATTCGTTAAAGAGTAGACTTCCTGTCTATATATGTGTAGGTGAACACAATCACTCAAAACCGCAAAGTGTTAAAAGAATGAAATTTGTTGTGGTTTTCACTTAAATTGTAGATCCGTATCCAATTATGGAGCAAATCAGGAAAAAATACTGCTCCGAAATACATATTCGATTCTTTTCACTACAAAGGAAGATAAACACAAAATTGTGGAAATACACGAGAAAACGAGGAAAGAACATTTAACATTATTTTTGCAGACATAACATTATTTTTTTTATTATTTCGTCTACCTATGGCTTTGAAAAGGAAATAGTGTGCTTCGGGTACTGATCACAAAACGCTTGACGAATCCGCTGCGTAAGATAGGCACCTTCAAAATCCATCGACATGACGCCGGACAAGCCCGAAACGTCAAAACGCCCGCTATAAGCGAGCATGACGTAGGAAAACCCCGGCACAAGCAAGTGATGGCCGTCCAGAGCATGGCATGGAGTGATTCATTCTGGACTTTTATTGTTGTCAAAGGCCTCGACCTGAGAGCGCGGTACAATCTTTGACGAGCACTACATGAACTACCGGAGTGTTTATCTCTCGATATTCTCGCATACTTTCACAATATAGCTCGTTCTGTTCATTTCTCCTTACAAGAATCTGTATCCCCGGGACGGATACTTTAAAATAAATTTCAATATAAATATTTTTGCGATATCATAATTTCAGTCCCGGCATGATCTTTTCAGACGAAATTTTCCACTTATCACTAGAGAATGAAAAAAAACCCAACCCAGCTTATGAGTGATTATCAGAAGTAATGCTCAAGAGAAAGTTATATCCATTGTTATACTCTTACTTTTGTCTCTAATAATAATAAAAGCGAATGTGTGTGGCGCTCTACAGGGTAGACCATCAAATCCAGATCTAGCAAATTCTGCATGGATATACTTTAGAAGGAGGTAATTTGCACGTAGAATAAGTTTTTCGAAATTTTAGTTAGGCACTTAATTAATTAGAAATAAAAGAAATTTTGACGTTTATCGCCGATGCTTACCATCATTTCGGGGAACCACTGCGACAAATCTACATTTAATACATTTAATTGAAATTTAATACCATCAATATTTCCAGAGGACAAACTGGTTGCCAAAGGTGGCTAGTTCAATAAATGAATTAAAGATTATCCAGTTTAATCGATGCTTTAAAAATAGTTTCGATCCATTTTTTTGGCAATGATAGCAAACAAGAATGCTTAAAGGAGACAAATAAGTGTTAATGGTTTGACAGTTAATTTGTATAATAAAATAAATGACGCTCTCCTTCTACTCTGATCATGATGGATTTTGAAGCAAATTTTAACAGACATAATCGAAATATGAAAATTTTCTGATTATAGAGACCGTCAAAATCAAATCTGGGCTCTTATTTTTCAACTGAGAAATGGAAGTAACAGCACTTCAATAGCGCTCGGCCTCACCAGCTTTCCACCTCGCACTGCAGACGAAACTCCAAAGTCCTTCCTCGAAAGCGTTCGCATTCCAAAAACCGTTACAGTCGATCAACACACTACTACTATGTTATCCGAGCATGGTCCTTTTCCAGTGTCCCCGATAGGCCGTGACGTCACATGGAGTCATCTGGAAAAATCCGAATCTCGGCCCCTAATAGAGATATCGAGAAAATAATAGCACTTTCGGAAATCTTCGATTTGTCGCCAAGTTTGTCACTAAGTTGCCAAAATGGTCGCCAAGGTCAAGGGTCCAGGCCTGTCAGCTGCTAGTCATTCCATACTAACCCCTGTAAAACTTTCTTCCCAATCATAAGACTAACATGGTCGGGAAACGACATTCCATGTTCGTAACAATATTTAACATTTTCACAGGATGGAGGACCAACATGCATGTAAAAACACACAATAACTAAATAGTAGAAGTGTCCTTCCTTCGACTTTCTCATATATTTCTATGATATGATACGATTTGTATTTAGCCTCGTCGTATAGTTAAGAAAATCGAGTATTCTATTTGAACCTCTTCCCGTAGAACCAACTGGTCCAAACTTTGATACAGATCTGTAATTTAGGTGTCAAGACCATGTACTAAATTTCATTTACCTAGATTGTAGTGTTTTTAAGTTATCGTGTTCATTTACGGCAGACAAACAGTAGATAGTCTAATCATTGGCGGATACAGTCCAAAGATAGACACAGATTTACAAATTTGGTGTGAAAATCGTATTCTAAAATTCACTCATCACCTTGTTATGTTTTTGAGTTATCACGTTCTTATATACAGGAATAGACGGAATAATAGACAGATGACTACTTCGCGGAGCTGGTCAAAAATTTTATGCATATGTACAAATTTTAGTAATAAAAAACCATATGTCAAATTTCATCCCTCAGCTAATTCCTTTATTGTGTCATCATCTTCACAGAGAGACATACAGACAGAATTCTAAAAATGTGTTTTTTTTTCGGATTCAGGGAGATCTAAAACATGGAGATTCATAAAAATTTCGTGATCGAATTTTTCGATGATTTCTACAGTACTTTCTTCTTGCATATACACTTCGTATACGAGAAAATGAAATGGTATGTAGCAATTTCTTACGAGGTAAGTGGAATGCACAATTAAATAAACACATAAATTAGTGCATAATAAGTCTATCGTTTACTCTCACATTTCCGTTTCGTTTCTGCAAATCATGTTCATCTTTCATGACCGAATGAAAAAGAAATAAGGTAATATGAAAGGAATTTGTGAGATAAAGATCATTTTACGCACAAAAGATATATTTTTAGTTTGTAGAAGATCGTGAAAAATAATACTAATTTTATAGGACTCGTTTCTGCAATTATTTTTAGATGCATCTCAAGTAAGTTTTCGTAAAACCGTAGATAAAATTTCTCAGATGGTATGAGCCCTTTTTTTTCCATAACTTTTTTATCAAGAAATCTGCGTATGGCAAGATCTTGATTTTATTCAAAAATTTAAATATTTGAAACTAATTTTTAATGATTCTAGTTTTGAATCTTGCGTCACACAATTTGGTAATTTATAATAAAATGTGGTCAAAATACAAACTTTTGCAAATGCTTTTCAGTTCATCACACGAACTAAATAATATAGATAAATAGTGGTAATATCATCTTTTAATCTACTATTTTTTACACGCGTTTATTTAATTTTACTTCTTTCATATTTGTAAATACGGAATTTTGCTGTGAATTTTCACTTACTTCGAGATATACTAGAGCTTTGAAATTTTGTAATGTGTGTGTTCTTGATGGTAATGCGGTATTTTAACGTTTTCTAAATTTAACTGTAAGTTAATCGACATATTTTAATTAAATTTAATTCCATATGGGAGGCGCCAACTTGTAGTGAATGTGAGGAAAAATTGATTATAAGATTCTACGATATTTATAAAAATGAATGATGAAATATATTAACGACTAAAAAGAAAAACGTACAAAAGGCTTTTTTTATTAGTGTACAAAAGAGTAGACATTTTTTAAAATAAAAAAAAATGGTAAAAAAATGCATGAGGAGATTAAAAAATACAGTATGGAAATTAAAAAAAAAAGACGGGAGGCTGTCTTTTCAAATAGCCGCTGATGTTAAAGGCGTAGGACTACTTTACTCGTGTGACTCTTTTCCGATTTTCTATTTTTTTTGTTACTTCTGTTGTTACCCTTTATATCTAAAATAATACATTAGTTATGTTTTTAACATATGTAGTTACCGAGATATAGATGATCTCCCATACAGCGTTTTTTGTGGCGTTTTGGCGTGTGAATCAAATTCCTTCCCGAGATCCCAATGGGAAGGACGTAGTCCTACGTTAATATATTATAAATGCAGCTAAAATTTAAACTCACTTAGAATATTTCTGTTAATGCCTCACACGCTTTTACGATTATTCTTCGAAATTCTTGTAAAAATTATTTTCGCCTTTTTCTGCTCTAACAAAGAGTGTTTTTAAACTTTTTTTTACTTTTATTATCAGCATCTGTGTACCCAGAAAATCAACCTTGATGATAATTTTGTAACCTTATTTATTACCACAGACAATATTCATGCATTATTTCAATATCTCATATATTATATTACCCTATCTAATTTGAATAAATGCCAGTATGTCTATCTTTTTTAGGTCTGCATCATGAATAATTAATTTACCAAGAAATGCTTGACACAAACGAAAGGCTTATCGCATTACTACCCGAAATAATTGTGCATACCAACTGATAGGAACTATAGACCAAATGTTCATATCAGTTTTGGGAAACAAATTCAAAAATATTGTTTCTGTTTCGCTATTGTTTACGAAAAATTCATTTTTTCCTTCCTTTTCGAAACTCTGAAAAATTGAGATAGGTGGTGTTGCTTGTTAAGTGACGATATCTTACTGTTTTCTCTGGTAACTAATGCTTTGCTCTTCATTCTTAATAAAATAAGTAATGGAAACTGTAGCTAAAAGTTTATATTACATTTACCGAAGTGTTAGTAATAAAATTCGAAATCCCGAAAAATTGGTAGTCAGAATAGGAGACTACCTTATTCATTATGGAATATCTGAAATTTCCTATATTGATTCAACCGCACAGTGAAGAATAGTAAAAATATCTATAAATAATTCCTAATTACATATTCATCTTAAATAATTCACCTTTAAATAATCCATAAAATTTTCTGGATAACAGCATTTTACCGAAAATTCAATTACTTGAAAGTTACTTATTTTTATCACAAAGTTATGGAAAAAGTACTGCCATATTTTCAGGCATAAATTTGCTAAATATTTAAGTCATCGGCTCACATATTGTCAACAAGTTAAGAGAAGGTGAAATCCTGTACAAGAAATCTTAATCATCAACGAATCTAACGCATATCTGGTGACCAATGCCAGCTCAGACGCTTTCAAACTGCTCAATTTTACCTTGGCTATGGATGTAGGAACCAATAACAATTTGTCACAGACATGGAAGAAAAAGAACTGGTTGCCTCCAACAAATAAAATTTTCTCAGGGTTACCCCGAAAAAATTATATTTTCTGAAGGTCAACTAGTTTTAATATAATCAGTTTTTACCTTACAATTTCTTATCGCCTATACAGATTTTTTTTTGTTTGTTGCACTATCACTTGTGATATCAAAGGCTGCTAGGTTTGGTAGAAAGAACTGGAAGGCTTGGCTATGCGCGCGCACTTATGTAACCAGGTCACTCACAATATTTCACCTTTGTAGATCGTGCGTGGACTGTCAATTCGGGAGAATCGACAAGTCTGATGCAAAGACTTTCATTCCTTTCACGTTGGAACGAATTGCAGAAACTATCTGGTAAACGATAGTTTCCAATTAGAATTACAGACACCTGCCAGATGTTGCATGTTTTCTGTGGATTTTGGGCCGAGATGGTAAGCTAAGGGCAAAACCATCAAAATCATGATTTAACTCTTTCCACTGGTACGGAAGATGTATTGCATTATCAACAGAATTTTTTTTTGATTAAAAATGTGTGAAGTAAAGTTAATATGTAATATACCCGGTAGCTAGAATTAAAGTATCCCTATTCAAAGCAATGTAGCGACACAATAGGTCATCAGTCAGAAGAAAACCAAATATTACTGATATGTATTTCAGAACATGAGGTTCCGAATAAAGAAAAAACAGAATGAACGTATGCATATTCAGAGTAATGCAGAAAATGGCCATAGAGGTCATAAGAAAACCAAATATTGATGGTATGGATTTTAGAACATGAAAGCGAATGATGTAAAAGAGTTAGAATTAAAGTATCCATATTCAGCAATATAGAGACACAATCCATGGTCATATGAAAAACCAAATATCGGTGGTATGCGTTTCACATCATGAGGAAACCAATGATGCAAAAAAAGTTAGAATTAAAGTGTCCATATTTTGAATAATGTTTTCCGGTTTTTAAGGAGCACATTACTTGTACTACATCCTAGTGATTTTTTCGGAAAAAAAAGAAAGAAAGTGCATAAAAACGATATTTTGAACGAAAAAAGAATTTAAATTCAGAATTGAATTTCGGCGGCGCTTTTAGTTAAACTAAAAAAAACTCAAACGAACAATTCAACTTTCCTTCAGTAATAAAAGAATTTGCAAAAATTGCCTTAGATAATGGCATAGCGTTACTTTTGATGCAAAACTAATTTTTTTTCTTTTTTTTCCTTTTTCTTTATTTATTTTATCTTTATCCTTTTTTTCTTTCGGTTTTTTCAGAGCACATCACTTGTACTATATAGTAGTGAAAATTTATTTCGTTTAAAACCACTGAGCAGGCGAACTTTGATTATATCAACACTGTACTTATAATTCTTACGTCCGAACACTACTCATTATTCTGAAATTAATTATTGTTCAATAAAACTGTAAATGTCTGTCGCCGCAGAAATGTGTCCTCTATAAGTGTATATATTTTTTATGCAAGAGTCGCCTTCATACTTATAGTTACTCAAACTCATTTTTTTAAAAATGGTAACACCCGATTTCGAATACATGTCCAGTTTCTCCAGATTAAATTAGCTCTTATACATATAAAATTTTGTAATTTAAAGTAAACTGATTAATGAGTTATGGACAATTGAAATTCGGAAATCATGATATTAAATGAATGTTCCTGTTTTTTCAATATATTTCAAAATATAATGAATCTTTGACAATAATTCTTTTTTTTATATTAAGATTCTTGATAAACAAGACAAAAGTTATGCATGTTTAGAAGAATGAAAGTATATTTTATAATTTTTATTCATTTTTAAATTCATAAGTTACATATTTTGAATAGAAACTCAAAAAAAAAAAAAATTATGCCAATCGAAGGAGCATGTCCTAAAGCGTCACTGTTCCAAATTTTAACTGTTTCCGTCAAATAGTCATCAAGATATATAGCAATAGCCATAAGTTTTCAGAACAGCAGGATTTTCGCTTTCTTAGTGGCATCTCAATTGTACAAAAGGATTCGTTGGCAAGAAAAAAATCTATAAAATGAAACGGGAAACAAAGACTGCCTTCCAATGTTGTTTTAGATTAAGATTTTTTCTTCTTAAAATAAATGTAAAGGCGAGGAATAAACGAAAAGAAAAAATTGATGCATCCAACAGATTCTACTCTGCTTACATTTCAAGCGAAGTTATGTTTGAAACACTAAAATGAAAAATGGGAGCCTATTTCGGTTGTAGAAATGTTTTGTGAGATTTTAATTGATAAAAATCAAAGAAGGAAAATTCTGCATAAAATATGAATTCATTTAAGTGCATGAATGAAAAAGCATTATTCAATGAAATAAAATAAACAAACAATAAATAAACAAAATAACAACTCCTTGTCATTAGTCTTTGACAAATTGCCTTGTTTTAAAAATGAAACAAAAGCTGAAATATGTTTCGATAAATTAATTGTTTTAATTTAAGATTCTTTCTGCTAAGAAGCGATTAAGTATACAAAATTAAAAATAAAAAATTCTTTCAAATGATTCCAGCTATCGTTTGATAGAACCTTTATTTTTAATGTTAAATCGTTTGGTATCGTTCAGCAGCATTATGCTGTTGTTGTTTAATTTATAAAAGAATGTTTCAGAAATTAACTTTTGCGTTCTTTCAGCTTTTTAGATTTTTTTTTAATAATTTTGTAGTAGATAGTTAGTGGCGTCTCGATATCTGAATTAGCTTTTTGACAATTTTCATGTAATTTTTAAGCATCTATGGATAAATTTACATTTAAAAACACTTGAGAACAGGTAATAGTTCAAAATAAATGGAATTAAATTATAACACTGCAATTTGAGCGCCAAAAAATAATTTTTACTGTTGTAATTACTGTTGTGTTGTATTTTTTTAAAAAAATACAACACAAATACACTTTGGCGTCGCCAAAGACCAATAAAACAATAAAAATAAGAAATGGAAGCTTAAATCTATATTTTTAGACAATATATTGCTTGTGAATTTAAATATAGTTGTTCAAACTAATTGTTTGTATTTTTAAGGCTCTTTCAATTGTCACTTCCGGTTATTATTTATGCTATAACTTTATTTGTAATTATAGTAGAAACAAAAATAAAGCATTTTTATATACCTAAATGTACGGCTTATAAAATGAACAAATAAAACAAATTTCGAAAATTTTCTGCCAAACGAGGAATTTAGGGTAGTCACATACCTTAAAAGATGAAAAAATGGGACTTTCCACTGGAAAATTTGACCGTGATGGAAATATAAATATGCAGATGGCCCCTTATGGAAAATGTAGCTCACATTCTTTTAAATAAGACATACTTCCGAATTGAATGGCATATCTTCCTTGAATTCAACTTTTATAGATTACGATAAATAAAAAAGAAGTGTCCGAATACTTTTTTGACGAACTGTACATATTGTGAAAAGTACATACAGTCCTGTAAAAAAGAATAAAGTCGGTCGAAAATCCGCCATATTTGGAAAACTACTGCAATTTCAAACTATTCAAATTTTTAGGATTTAACTTAATTAATGTGCTAACTTGTAATATGTGCACTATTGTATGTATTGTATATAAAAATGCAACTTGAAATTACGTTTTATTTGAAATTTCTTTTTTGTGCTCTATGCTCGGGTGGTCGTAAGTTAAGGAGAAAGTTTAATCGTTTTATTTTTCAAAATAAATTACATCATATTAAGTGAGACTACAATGACAAAAATTGTTCTGCTTGATATTCTTTTTCTTTTTTTAAAGCTGTTAGTGATACAGGAAAATAAAGGGAAAACTTTGTCACCAGTGAGCTGTGTTACAAATGACAAAGCATAAATTATTATTATTAAGTTATTAAAATTATTAAGATTATGAAGTTTCTTAAATCATCGTTCTTTCCCTTGAGTTTAACTTTTATATTCACTGTGTCAACAACCGAAAATACTGATGGAGCAACAATTGTTGAAGAACTGTGTTTGTCATGTTTATGTGTGTTTTGCTTGACTGTGTCAACAACCGAAAATCGTGATGGAGCAACAATTGTTGAAGAACTGTGTTTGTCATGATTCTGGTCAAAGGAGTCCAACTGGCTAGAACTGCATCTTGGAAAGTCAGGGATGAACTTAGTTTGAGTGACCATAAATATATTCACACTCAGCTGGGAATCAGTGTGCAAAACCACACGTACACCAGATTCAAAACCGCATACGGAGGCCGCCGAAAATTCTCGATGCACTTCAGGAAAGAAATTCCCCAAATCCAACAACAATTACTAGATTTCAACACAAGAGAGCATCTGGATGAGACGAAAAGCTTCCTTCAAAGAGCGATTTTTCGCTGTTGCCAGAAAGCTTACAAATTGAAAAAAAGTCAAACAATCTTCAAAGGTCACCTGGTGGTCACAAGAGCTAGATATTAAAACGAAAGAGTTGCGAGTGGTTCAAAAGACAGCCAATAACACCACAAGCACGGAACAAACAAGATAAAAATTCCTCTTCAGCCGAAAGAGCCTCAGAGCCAAACAAACATCCCTGAAAAACTTCTGCATGCAGACGAAAGATCCATACGGAATCCCTTATAAAGCCATAGTCAAAGACAATCTCCCTCATCAGACCTTTCCAAGGTTATGGACCAACCAGAAGGCGAATCCCAGTCCTTCGCAAACAGAATTCTTCAAGAGCTCTACCCACAAATCCCTATCCCCTTCCAAATCCAGCCACAGAACCTAACAGCCAAAGAAGAAACCTTTACCAAAAACGAAATAGTCCGCACCATGAAAAAATCTCAATTAAAAAAGCACCTGAGTATGACGGAATAGATTTTATTGTACTCAAAACCATCTTCAGAACCCACCCAGAGATCCTCATCACATTTTACAACAAATGCCTGTCACTCCAATGCTTCCCCAACCCACTGGATATTGGAGTTACAGTCCTATTCTTAAAAAAAGGAAAAACAAATCGGAATTGAATCCTACCGCTCAGTCTCCCTACTTCCAACTTTGGTAAAAAAAAAACTGGAGAAATTGCTTTTGGAACGACTCAACCACCACCTCATAAAAAATAACCTTCAACATCCTAACCAGAACGGCTTCAGAACCACCACTAGATCTACTGAAGAAGCAATCCTTTACCTGCTCGATAAGATAAATTCAGCGAAAAACAGCAACCAACATGCCCCGATTATCTCCTTGGACATCAAAGGGGCGTTTGACCACTTGCAATACACCTCGATAAAAAACAGCTTCGAAAACCTAAAGTACCATAGCAACACCCTCGAAACTCTTATAGATATTCTTTCCAATAAGAAAGTGGCAATAAATACCTCACCAGGCCCCCAGTAACATGGAACCAACAAGAAAGGATGCCCCCAAGGCTCCTGCACAGGTCCAGCTTTCTGGAACTTGGTGGCCGATGAAGTACTCCAGCAAGACTAGTCCCAAGGGGTGCACCTGCAGGCATTTGCAGATGACTTCGTCTTTTTGGTCAGGGACAAAACAGGAAGTCAAAAGTCTGGCCAATAAAGCACTACAAACCTTCAAGACATGGACTGACAAGCGCAAACTTAAAATTTCACTGGACAAAACTAATTATCTCCATATAAACAAGAATAAATCAGGACCAATATGGTACTCAGGAATTAAATGGGGACAAAACAACATAAAAAGAGCCTCAGTAATAAAATATTTGGGAGTATTAATCGATGATAAACTTAAATTCGTGGCAAATCTTCCAGAAACGAAGAACAAGTCCTTAATCCTTCACCAAGGGCTCAAGAATGTAGTCTGAACAAGCTGGGGACTCAGTAAAAACATCAGAAGACAACTGTATCGAATTCTGGTGGAAAGGGTCATTCTCTATGCCTCAGCAGCATGGGCCCACAACATCACTGCCAGACACCAGAAACTCCTGTCTTCTATCCAAAGAAAGTTTCTGCTCAATATCACAGGGGCGTACAGCACCACCCAACGGCGATTCTCCAGGTCATAGAAAGTCATTACACATTAAATCCAAAATGCAATCAACACTGGTAAGGGTAGGCCGCCTGGGTAGAAATTGCGATTACGAAGGTATACACTTCGACCATGAAAGCTTTAAGCAGACATCACCACCATCAATAATACATCCTGCGCTTTTTAGCCTGTAAGATAGAATCTCACATGGGGGACAAGGTCCTTCCAACAGCACGCCAATTGAAGTATACGCAGATGGCTCAAAGATAAGCGATAAAATGGGCAGTGCTTTCTATGCTATTGCAAACGAAGCCGTCATTAAAAACCTGGAAGGCCAAGCTCAGCCCAGCCAATACTGTGTTCCAAGCAGAAATTCTAGCCCTCAAAGCAGCAATCGAGTGGGCCAACACTGCAAACGAAGAAGTCAACATCTGGAGAGACAGCGAGTCTAGCCTCCAAGCTCTTAAATCCTTTTATGTAAAGAGCAAAATCATTCAAGAGGCACAAATGACCCTTCTAGGAAATGCCAGAATCAGGTTCGGCTGGGTGAAAGCACACATAAGAATAAAAGTCAATGAAATGACAGATACCCTTGCGAAGGAGGCAACCATGGTTGGAATACGAGCCAGCCTTCCATTCCTAAAAATTCACCTAAAGAACCAACTACTACAGCTCTTCCTTATGCATTGGTAAGCTGAGTGGGATAATGGTGAGACTTGCAGATCGGTTTACAGCATCATACCGGAAATTATCAAACAAACAGCTGCAGTGGTCCAGAGAATGCATCCAATTCGCCACTGGCCTTGGAACATTCCCCATCTACCTAAAGAGATTAGGTCTCCATTCCACAGACTACTGCAGATGTGGGGAAATAAGAAATCCCTTACACTATTCAACGAGATGCCCACTTACTTTATCAAAGCACCACAAGGAACCAAGCTCACAATTCATAGTCCATTGGTGAAAGAGCGCCCTATCCAGCAAACTCTCAAGACGAAATATAAAAAATTTAATCACATTCCTAGCGACTAACGAAGACCTAATTAAAAGACAAAATGTAACACCGTCACGTACTCCAGCCTAGAAAAAGATACTTCCAAAGATTCATCTCTCGGAACCAGAAATTCGATGAATACCCAGTTGAGCAGCAGAGCACACTAGCTTAAGAACAACAACCAGGCACCATCAACTTTTCCGTAATTCAATCGAAAAATTCATTCTTCACATCACTGCCAACCCTGGAGTAACAATTCCAGCAATCCCTAAGTATAAATAACAAAACAAACCAAAAAACCAATCCTACGAGTTTTAAGATGGTTGCGATAATAATCATCAATATAACCGGTTGTAACACATTATTCAATTCTTTTTTACCGTCGCATCGAACAACACTAACAGCCCCGAATCATAGAGCTGCAACTGTATGAAACAATGTAACTAATGGAAACATTCTACCCTTTTGCTGCACTCGTATGATAATTCCTCTTGTATATATTTTATATTATACTCGGATTGTAACCCTCTATGTACTTTTCATTATATTCTTCTCTCCCTTTTATGTGTTTTTATATGTCATGATATACTTTTTTTACTTTACAATAAAGTTTCACATATACTCAACCAACCGACAGGGAGGGGGTGTGCTGTGGTGTTATGTTATGTTTGCCATGATTGATAATTGACCATCTCATTGGACACAAAAACACGCAATAGCAAAAAGTATAGGAAACTAATCATTACCAAAAAAATGGTGCAAATTTCCTATCGCGAAAACCAACACCAAGAAGGAATTGAAGCGAGTCACTATTCTTTTAGGTAATTATAATTTCTCAAGCAAGGAGAAAGGATAGACAAAGTGTCCGAAAAATATCTTAACAATTTTAAAAATCATTAAAAGTAAACTATCGAAGATATACCTTCTAGGTTTCTTATTCGATAAATAAAGTAGTAAAGTCTTTTTTTTAAAATGAAATGAACGCTGAATGACATCTGGTCATTTGTATTGTCATTATCTTTTAAATATGGCTTCTTCAAATGGCGTAATTTGTGCGTAGTTTAACGAATTTAAATTTGTAACGAATGTACAGCGTCAGTTTCAGCCTACATACAATCTAAATTTACCTTCAAGACCTCAAATTATGAATAGCATAACAGATTTTTGAAATGGTGTCGATTCTCCAATGTTTCATAGAACTAAGTTGGAAATCTCTTAACGATTCTATATCTTGCTTACGGTAAATGACGCACGCATTGAAATGTTCAAAGCCAGCGGTTCACAACCTATGGGCCGCGGCCCACTTGTGGGCCTCAGATAACGTATTAATGACCGCAACACACTAGTCAAGAGTCGAAATCGGGGGAGCTTCAAGAGTCTTTATTCGATTTTTGCTTTATAAAGCAGTATATGTTTATTCCTTTTACAGTAAGCTTTGTTAATTATTGACAAATACGGGCATATAATATATATAAATATATGTGTTTGTATTTTTTTACTTGTATATTTAGTTAGTGGGCATCAAAATAATTTTCACACAACAGGTGGTCCGTACAACAAAAAAGGTTGAGAACCGCTATTCTAAGCAATTAAAAAATTACTCTTTCTTTATTAAATACAAAAAACAAACAAACTTACTCAGATCGTAAAATGAGGTTACTTTGCACCGATTTTCATGATTTCAGTAGGAATTGCGAGATTATTTCCATGTATGTCTATGGAAAAAAGTTTTTCTGATTTTTTTCTTGTTGAGTGATTGCCAGAGAAATGTTTTGCAGAAAAATTTGAATCATACAGTAATTTGATAATTAATTATGATCTTTCGAAATTTTGGTTCAAAGTGACTTCGTAGGGGCGCTTCTTTGCACTGGTTGTTTTCTTTTCAGTGTATTTCTAAAAAAATCAATGGATGCAATTTTAGAAACATTTATTGAAAGCCCGGGTGGGAATATACAAGAAAAATAAATTTTATAAATTCCTGATTATAATTAGTAATTTTGCGCCATTATATATCCCGTCAAATCAGGATGGCGTTTTAGAAATCCTTTTATACAATTATTGCCAGGTGTGTTATTAACATATTTATCTCTTACCACACCTTCTTAGTAAGATAAACGTTTATTATGATTTTAAGATCTATGTTATTGAAAGGGAAACCAAAGTCACTGAACTGGACTACGCGTTGCAACGGTTTTATCTTTCTCATTGGAGAAAACCAGGGGATTTTCATGTTTCCTTATATTAATTAGCTTTCTTTTGCATTAATTTGTAACAGAGCATTTTCTTATCAGTCGAACTTTAAATCACACTCACAGATGCATACGAAGAGAAACCTTTTGTATGTGACTTTTGTAGTAAAACATTTCCTTATCCAGCAGCTTTAAAGACGCATCTGCTGACGCAAATTGCAGAGCATGTACTCGGCAAAAGTATTTTTTAACAGACCTTTTCTGACACATGCTAAAAAGAAATAAGTAGGTCAGAGGCATATGCATTTCACAGACTTTTTTAAACAAATGATTTGAACAAAACATGTGAACATCTAAAGTGAAATGATTTAGAAATAAATAAGTTTCCATTTCTCATTTTGACAAGCAAATTTCTTGAGACACATGACAGCTTCCATCACTCTATGACATATATAAAGCCTACACAATTCTACTACCATTGATTTCTTTCATTTCATAATAATTCATGTACTGCATTACGTTGTCAGATGCATATTACAAAACTGATACTTCTTTTCAATATTAAAGCATTTTCATGCCACGATTCTGCTTCAATGCATTCATGGACTCACATTGGATGGAAACCATGCACCTGTGATGCATTAAAGAAGTGTTCTGTGCGTGTAAAAGTTTTAAAGGTTAAAGATTAAAATGAAAAGAAATTTTGCAGTAATTGTACACAGAATGCAGACAGAAAAAATTTTTCATTTTATTAAAGACAGTTGGAATGAATTCGTTTCCTAAATTATTAAATGTGAATCATCTAAACGGATATTAATGTTATAATTATTTAATTTCATAGGAACAGAGCTTATTAATATTCAAAATGT
>BGPR01000427.1:316621-327773 GCA_013235015.1 Araneus ventricosus | reverse complement strand
TTGACACTATCTTTGTAGTACCTTCGCCAAGTGGGAGATAATAAAGGGTCCGGAAAATATCTCTGGACATAATTTTAAAAAATCATTAAAAATAAACTTACTCGAAGTTATATACCTTTGGCTTTCTTAGTTCCTGATAAATAATAATTCTTTTTTAATGAAATGAACAAAGGAATGACATCTGATCATTTGTATTGTCATTCTCTTAAATATGTTCTTCAAATTGTATGTAATTTGGGTGGTTTGAACTGAATTTAAATTTGTAACGAAATGTAAGGTCAGTTTGTTACTAAAGTCTACATATTTCACCTTCAAGACCCAAATTAGTGAATAGCATAACAGATTTTTGAATGGTGTCTGATTCTCCAATGTTTCATAGAAACTAGGAAATCTTAACGATTCGATATCTTTGCTTACGGTAAACAGACATGCATTTGAAAATGTCTCTAAGCCAGGGTTCCAACCTGAGGGCTGCGGCACCTCTGTAGCCCAGATAAATTGCATTAGTGGACCGCAAATCACACTAGTCATGAGCTGAAATCTGGGGAGCTTTGTCATACGATTTTGCTATAAAAACAGTATATTTTATTCCTTTTTGTAAGTTTTTGTTAATTATTGACAAATACAAGAGGTTATATATAAATATATGTGTCATTTTTTATTGTATATTTAGTTAGTGGGCATCAAAATTAATTCACAACAGGTGGTCCGCGTCAACAAAAAAGGTTGGGAACTGTCTAAGCAATTAAAACATTATTTTCTTTATTAAATACAAAAAAACAAACAACCTCTCAGATCAAAACGATGATTTTAAAAATTGATTTTTTCAGATGCAGGAATTTGAGATTTATCCATGCATTTCATGGAAAACGTTTTTGATTTTTTCCTGTTGATAATGTTATTAGACGCTGAAAATTTGAATAATACAGTAATTTGATAATAACAGTGATCTTTCGAAATTTTGTCAAAGTGACTTGTGCAGCTTTTGACTTGTTTTCAGGTATTTCTAAAATACACTATATGCAATTTTAGAAACATTTTGCTGGAAGCCTGATAAGAAAAAATAAATTTTATAAATTCTGATTATAATTAGTAATTCTGCCATTATATATCCCGTCAAATCAGATGGCAGTTTTAGAAAACTTAGCAATTATTGCCAGTGTGTTATTAAAATATCTCTTTACCTACACCTCTTAGTAAGATAAACATTTGATTAAAGATCTAGGCACAAGGGAAACCAAAGTCACTGAACCAATGCTTCAAAATTATCTTTTCTCATTGAGAAACCAGGGATTTTCATGTTTCCTATTAATTATCTTTGCATTAATTTGTAAATAGAGCATTTTCTTATCAGTTGAACTTAAACACACTCTGATAGTCAATGAGAAACTTTTGATGGGACTTTGTAGTAAAACATTCTTTATCCAGCAGCTTTAAAGACGCATCTGCTTGACGCAAATTGCAGAGCATGACCGCAGCAAGTATTTTAACAGACCTTTTCTCTGAACGTGCTAAAAAAAGAAATAAGTAGGTCAGAGGTATATGTATTTTACAGATTTTAAGCAAATGATTTGAAACTGAACATGTGAACATCTAAAGTGATTAGAAATAAATAAGTTTCCATTTCTATTTTGACAAGCAAATTTTTGAGCACATGACAGTTCCTCACTACTTATGACAAATAGACAGTTTCACACAATTACTACCATGATATTCGTTTCATTTCATAATAATCCATATGCATTACGTTATTGTCATATCGTAGATAAGAAGATAACTTTTTTTGAATATTAAACATTCTAATGATCCGGCTTCAATGATATCATGGACCTACATTGATGGAAACCACCCAGATGTACCAGCAGTTTTGCCCTGTGTGCGCAGCACAAAGATTAAAAGAAAAGAAATTTTGAGTTGTAACAGGTAATGAGACAGAAAAATGATTTCATCTTTTAAATGACAGTTGGAATGAATTCGTTCAATAGACGATTGGAACTCATCCTAAACGGATATTACGTTCCTAATTACTAATTATTTAATTTCATAGGAACAGAGCTTATTAATATTCAAAATGTTTCAGATATGTGTGTTAAAATATTGAAAACAAATAATCATTTGCATTTTATGGCATTGTAAACAAAAGTGCCTCAGTTAACTACTGTAAATCTGTCTACTACATATGGCGCTATTTTTGTCTGTGACTTTTTATGCCTCCTTAATTTATATTTTAATATAAAATAAAATTTCCGAAAGCTTAAGATAGTGTGTGACATATTCATAACACATATATGATTAGATAAATGATAATAGGTTGAAAATATATGTCCTTTTTTCTAAAGTATGACGATGCGAAGTTGTTTTAATTACGGAATTTGTTTAAGATGGCTTCCTACTTTTAAAATCCGTATCTTATATTAAATCGTTGCTTATTACAACTGTTCAGCATTAAATTTTTTAATATTTAACTTTCATAAATATATTATTTAAAACTTTTATATTTATATTAAATCTTACCGGCCATTTTTAGTTTAAAAATTGTCGTTTACAACTGTACTCCTTTTTAGACCCAACCTTTTTTCGAATATTTGAATAAATTGAAAATTTTATTGTGGTCTTATCAGCTTCGAACTAGGCAAGCACTACGGCATCTACTGAAAACGGAAAAAAGCTGCACCATTCTAGAAAACTTGTATCTAACAATGCGAATATGATAAAAAATATCTTTTTATTACAGTAAAGGAGAAAATTTGGAAACTTGTTCACAGAATCTAAAGAAGCTTACAGTAAGGGATTAAGAGTTATTTCCGTTTTCGCATGTAATGGAATATTAAAAATTAGGATATAACAACGACAAAAAATGTAAAACTGATTTCCTCATTTTATAATTTTTTTAATTCTAAATATTTAAGAAAGACCATTTCATCCATGATGCAGCAAAACTCCATCAAGACAAGGCAAGAAACCATACATCTAAATCTACTATTAAATTCTTGGAAGAGAAAAAACCTGTATAGATCCAATACCTTCAACTTACATTTCTATTAAGTCACTGGGTGTATCACGCTTTAACTTTTGCGCATTTGGATAACTTAAAATAACATGAAACAGTAGACCTAATAATACTAAGGAAATATGGAAAGCGATGGAGAGTTGTGGGAAAAAGTAGCTATATTAGTTAAACGGAAATTAAAATGTTGAGTGACTGTTAAAAACAAGAGAAATCAAATAGGACATTTAAATAAACGAAATTTATGTTTAAACTTGATTTTATACTGTATCAAAATCGTTCAAAATATGTCCTCTATAATACTATCTAATCTAAAAAACAACCTCTATAATACGACAGTGAAAAAGCATTATAATCCTCATTGATAAACTATCATTTGCTTTCAGGGTTTTGCGTGCAAACTAAAATTCGTTGTTAACAGCAAAAATGAAATCTATTATTCTATCTCCGTCACGATCTTAATAAGGAAAACGGAATAACACATTAACTTTTTTCTTCTGAAGATTCTTTGGGCTCCGAAAGGAGTTTCAACCAGAAACTTCCTCAGCAAAATTAATTCCAAGATGGAAATGAATGCAAATGAGAACGTTTACACAATTTTATTTTTATTCCTGCATCGTTCTATTCTTGATACTTATCCTTGGAAATCACGTAAATGATTATTATATCAATATTCACTTTTCATATTGTGAGGTTTGTAAATAAACAACGGTCGCTTACAACTTGTACTCAGAATACAGCAAAAAATAAATAAATAAATAAATGAAAGACAAATATTAAATATTCATTGCGCAGCAATGAACTGTCGTAAGCAAACGATATCGAACTAGCGTAAGTTTTCAAGGAAAGCTGCTGAAACATGATATTTTTATCAACAGCGATGTCATTGAATAAACTGCAAACAAGAGAAGTAGCCTTTTAAAATGGAGAATTTTACAGAAGAAAAATAGAATTACCTGCTAATACAAAATATAGATATCGTTTAGAGCTATTGAAGATATGTCTTAAGTTGTAGTAGGAAAGTATTTTGATGCTATTTTTGGTGAAATACACTGGCCTCCAAAAATTAAGATACAACCTGTTTATATTTAATTTGCAAAAATAAAAAAAATAGCTAAAAACATGAAAATTGGAACAATTGTGCATTAAGTGGTTATTTATTGAATTTTACCTAATTTTAGCATCAATCATAGTTTACAATTAAATTTTTACATCTTTTTACCGAAGTCCACAGTTGGAGACAGAAAATAAATGAAAGATATGCGCTATAAAATAAATAAAGGAATTTTAATAAGGAATGTGTCCTTCCCTAACTGTGATGCATTGGCAGTATCGATTTTTCATACTTTCAATTACGTTGTCGTATATCGAAATGATAGGCAAATACCATTTACGGAACAACGATTGCTCAAGCTCATTTAACGAACTGGGAGGGGTATTTAAAGTAACCACCTGTCTTCCAAAGTCCGCGAATTCTGCCTGTGTGCACGGTCACGATGACCGAGGTGGGTGTCTGTAATCGATTGTATTTCGAGGTAGTCCCAAAGATGATTTATCGGATAAAGATCCAGAAATTGATCTGGCCAGTACATGTTCTCCAAACCTAAATATATACCTCGGCAATCCTAGTTCTGTGAAGTCTAGAATTATCATCCATTAGGATGAACTCCTCACCAATAACACCAACATATGGATGGAGAATCTGTTCTCTATTTCTTACAGAAGTGAGAGTACTTCCATAGGGACATGGAAATTAGCGTGAGCAGCCAGAGAGACTGTAACTCAAACCATGATTCCACCTCCTCTGTAGCTGAGTCTTTCAATAATGTCAGATTGGTGGCATCTGTTGCTTTGTTCTCTTCATATCAGCACACGACTTGAATCACTCTCCAGAGGACTCATATGTGAAGAGTACAGAAACCCATTGCTGTCTGGTCCCTGTAACTCGCTCTTTTGCGCAATGTAAACGGTCACCTCGATGTCATTAATTAAGGGGGTCGTCCATAAGTGGTCTTCTTGGATACAATCCTTGATTGTGAATACATCTTCGCACCTTATAAGCCGATATTCTGGTCCCTGTTGCAGCGAAATTACCTGAAACGAGCTGAGGCAAAATAGTGGTTCTTCTTCTTAGGGCTGAAAGTGCTAGAAAGGGATCTTCTGCAGGGGTTGTAACCTAGTGACGACCTGTAACAAGTCTTCTGGAAACCGCATTTTTGAATTAAAACTGATCCTAGAGTCTCTGGACCACATTGCGATATACACTAAATATTCTAGCAGCATCAGCTTGTGTCAAACCATTTTCATCCATCCGACCAACCGCCATCTTAACGAGTCAGAAAAGATATTTCTCTGAGACATTACCAACAATATCTTAATAGATAAAATTGAAGAACAAAAGTAAGATTTTCAGTTTCTTCCATTTCTATTAAAAATGCTAATTGTTTAAAAAAATAAATGGTAAATATATTTATTTCATGTAATTTAATTAATGTTACCCAATATCCTTCATATAAACTATATATTTAAAATCTTTATTTGCATTCATTTAATGTTGAGCTTCAAAAAGAGGTTGTGCCATAACTTTTGGAGGCAAATATAGTATATTAACCTATAGAAATTTAAAAAGAATATTGGATGAAATTTTACATCTAATCCATTAATCCTACAGGGCTGGTTAAGTTAACTTTCTTATTTGAAACTGCACTAGGGTTATTTCGCGATGCAGCTTGAAAGTTTGAACCATAGAACAAACGGTTCGGATAATAAGTGAATTTTTAAACCAAACCATTATTACTATATGATTATTTAAGTTAGCTTAGTGTTTAGTCTGAAGTTTCACGACGACTATTTTGGAATGTAACTTTAGTCGAAAAACAAGAGGTTTGGTTCAGAAGTGATTTTGGAGCATTAAGATTCAGAATATACGTTAGATACCATATTTAATCATGACGAAACTGGAATAGTAACATGCCAACGCTCACTTTGTGTTTCTCAGATACAATACTTCTTTTGATTAAATTTTCTCAATTTTTGTGTTAGCAATATTGTATAGATATTGATTCATTATGTTTGAGTGACAGTCTTAATTTTAGTTATTCTTTTTTTAACTGGTATTAGATTGGAAAATCATAAATTCTATCCAAAAAAACTATGCATTTCTTCCAATCATAGCTGTTATAAATAATTAGATTCTGGTATTCATATAAAATGTATCTGTTTATTTCTGTACATATTTCTGTTATATATAGAAAAAACGTAACTCAGTCAAAACGTTTGTTGCATTCCTTTGTAAAAAAACTTGGTAAAATGATATTCTGTTAGACTTTGTGACAACATTACAGACATTTATCTGCAGTGCATGATGCAGGGGCATGGTTACGGCAGTTTTAGTTTAATTGCCAATCAGTCGTCGTGAACATGTATCGGCAATTCCAAGGGCGTCCAAATCGGAAATGCGCAGTGATTCGTTTTTTGTGCGTAAATAGGAGTAACTGCACTGAAATTTATCGGCAGTTGCATGAGGTGTTTGGTGAAAATGCAATATCGTATCAAGCTATCGCAAAAGCGGTGCAACATGTTCGAGAACGAACATAATGATGTTGACGATGCTTACAGTGAGCGAAGACCATCAACTGTGACAAATGCTGTGATAGCTTCTCGCGTCAATGAACGCATTCTTGCTAAAAGACACGTAAGAGCAGGAGAAATCGCAGATGAACTGGATATTTCACATGGAGGAGCACATAAGATCATTGTAGAGCATCTTGAATTCCGTAAAGTTTGTGCTTATTCCAACAATGTTCATTGGACATTGGACGGGAATTCTTCGCAGAAGGCACAGAAAAACTTATGCCACGCCTCAAGAAATGATTAGATGATGGAGGCGATTATGTCAAAAAGTAGCTTTGGGGTGGAAATTTAGTCTACATATACCATTATTATAAAATTTCGCCCCTGTTTGTTTTCTAAAGCAATGCAACTAATAATTTGACTTACCCTCGTATTTTCAAGATAAAATTCGTTTTATTCAATTAAAAAATTAAAGAGTTGTTACCTAACTAGTTTACTACATTAAAAGCCATGAACTACATTACTCTGCATTAGAGAAACGCACACTTCTATAGAACATTAAGTGTCCTCGTCCATTCCTACGTCACCTATTTCTCCAGCTGATGCACATTTATTCGTTGAGACGAACGACGAGCAAAGACATCTGCTAATCAAGGCCTTATCACATCAGCGAATAGGGAAAGTCGATTAGAATAGAGAGCAATTCTTCACAACCCCTTCCCTCCCTTACTGCAAAAAAAACTGTTTTGGCTACGGTCAATAAAAGATTTTTGAAAGGTATTCGCTCTTACATACTGAACCAATCCGTTTCGACTTTGATAGGGTCTTTGAGGCTAATGGCTCTTCATCATGAGCGGTTGAGGGAATTGCATGCTTTTTGAAGTCAATTTCACAATCCACTGGTGGGATAAGGCCTTAAACATCCAGCATTTAATAGATGGAATTTATATCTGATGAACGCAGTTTTTAGTTTTTATTTCATAGTAACCTATGCCTTGGCGTAACATTATTATTTCAGAGTATCCATAAATAAGTCACTAGATAAAAATTATAGCAAAAAAATTGAAATAAATGATAGAAAAATTCTTATCGTGTTTCAGTAATTTAAAGATTTTCTTATGAGAAGGTATACAGCATGAAAGACATTTAATATACTTCGACATGAACATCATTAATTGCTCTTATAATATCGCAACTTTTTTTTCTTTTGCGATGCAATTTTTTTCTGGAAATATATACATGAAAATTTCCGCTCTTCCCATCCATGACTATAAAACTTTTTTAATTTAAATATTTGTTAATATAAATAATATCCATTTATTTTTTAAAACTGCATATTTATGGAATTTTACAATCAGGTGAATTTATTAACATCCTATATCATAGAATAGATGACATAAAATAATGCAATTAGAATAAATATAAATGCAAGATGCCCAATACAGGAACAATATAAACACCTAGTGATATTATGTGAAAGTAGAAATTTTTTACTATCACTTTCAAAAAGTTCCGGAACCTATTTTATTACGGAAGAAAGAAAAATATTACAGATAGAACCTATTTTTTCAAACTTTTCCTTCGAAGTAACTACCCTGTGCAACTTCGTATTCACACAAAAAGGCAGGGTATTCGTCGTTGCATTTCTTCGAAACTTGAGAATCCTTGTCCCTTAATCAAATTATTCATCCGAGAAAAATATATGCGGAAGAGTCAGGGGAAAAAGCTGGTTGTAGAAGTATCGTAATGGGATGTTCTGACAGGTAGTTTGGCCCCAAGTAGGACCTGTAAGCCGACGCGTTACTGTGATGGAGCACCCACGACGTATCCTTTCCCGGGACTGGCAGTTTTGAATGCCTGTAATCACGAGCTACTGGCATGCTCTGCGCGTATTTGAACTGAATGAAGCCTCTTCTGACTAGTCGGTCACATGCTACACTTCACTTTTTCAGCAGAATATGGCATAATTCATTTACGTTTGGAAAATATTAAGAAAAGTTTTGGAACTTTTTGATCGTAGAAGTTGACCGAGAGAATCGACATCTCTGTTTCAACTCGACCGTTCAGCATTTCGTCTATGTGTAAATTTGTTTGTTACGCGTCAAGACCAAACGTGTTGTTCAATTTCCTTCGAATTTGGCATGAAGGTTCCTTGTTGTCATAAAAAACGACGTATATTTAAGAATTATTACTTCTTGCTTCCATTTCAAGATGGTGACCGTTTTAATGGGTTGGCGAATCAATGGCGAGTTTCGCACTATTTAAAATTTTGAATTATTTTAGTAAAAGCAAGACATTTAATAGTAATTTTGTTAATACTGAGAAAAGCAGACATTGTAGTGCAATTTTGTTAATGCTGATAAGAGCAAAGATTTGAGTAAATAATTAGCGTTGAAAAAAAGCGAGTTAAGATCATATTTTCTTGTTGAGGGTTGCTTTTCCTGTTTAGCTCCATCTAATCGTGTTTTTTTCTTTCCTTGAAAGTATGTTTTTACAACCCTTCTAGTCAAACGGTTCATGTTATAAAAAAATATGGAGACTATTTTCATACTCGAGCGTAAAATTTTCTACAACTTTGTTCCAGTACATTTTTTATGTAACTTTATTGGTAAATTAATGTATTTCCTTTGTGAATACAGGCAGTAAAATTTGTGCATAATATAGGTGTTCAATATTAAATATTGATTGGTTTACGATTGTAAATATAGCTTTGTGAGATAATATATATATGGGGGCAAAGAAGGTATTTCCTCGAGAAACAAATTATTATGTCTTGTGTCCCTGGAAACAATATTGGCTTCAAAATGAATGACTGATTGGATAAATCTTTAAGAACTGAGATGAAAAAGAGATCTTAGATTTTTTTTTGGGGGGGGACGCGAAGTCTCTAGTTCACAGTATTACAAGAATAATCACGTGTTATATAATTCGTAATACATGAAAACATTATACATATCGAGCAAATCGATTTAATAATACATATAAAACAAATTGTTTTACAACTGAGAATATAGAAATAAAAACAAAACATTCTGAATTTCCAAATGCATAGAAAAGAAACGATTACTATCAATAAAAGCAATGAGTTCATTTATTGATAAAATGAAGCAAAATATTTTATTTTAAATCTTAGCCATAGTCAGAATCGAAGTGTAAAATTTTGCCAATCCAGCTCAATCCTGATGAAATCAGCTGCTAGTGTAGTCTCATGAACAGCTATGCTTGCAGCTGTTTTCATTCTTCCAGCTGCTTTCATACTTCTAGGAACATTCAGCTTCCTACGAATGGTTCGGGCCGCGAAGGCTTGGAGTTAAAGATACCGTTTCTTGATTGATTCATATAAAGTTCAGTGAGCCTGAATCAAGCAATGCCATAAAATAAAATTTTCTCTTCCTACGTAATTTGATTTTTTTGACGAAACAATTCACGAGACTTAGAACTTTTCCTGGAACATGATAATTATTTCTGGTTTTAACAACACTTTTTCCAAAATAATACAAACTCTACAGCGATGAATCGGGAATCAGTGGATAGGATTTTTTTACCGACTTCTGACGCAGCATATTTAGTTTAAGTTGCAATATATTGTTTCGTTAAAGTTGAAAGAAGAATTAATGTCAATTAAATAATACCGCCAATGTCAATGACATTATCGACACAGAAGTATTTTGCTCGAAAAATGAAGACTGCACAAAGGTCAATCAACACATTGTATAAAACATTCTAGAAGGAGATTGCAGAGTTGATTACAGTTGCGATTCCTTAAAAGCCGACGAGGGGATTGACAACCCGTTTTATCCTCTAAAATTCCTACATAGTTTAAAGCTATAAGACGTGCTCATAAGAAAAACACTATTGTCACGTTGATCAAAAATTTAAATGCTCAACAGGGCTTAATCAATGGGGTAAGAATGGTCATCACGCACCTCCGCGAATTCGCTGACATTGTTCAGCTAATTGACTCTGGAAAAACTGTTGTCATACCACGAATTAACGTCACCTTAGCCAAACCAATAATGCCTTTCCAAATGACCAGAAGACAGTTCCCACTGAAAGTTGCCTTTGTATTGATTATCAAAGGGATAAAAGCTTCAAATAGATGGATTAAACTCGCTAAATGCTGATTTACCCATGGGCAATTCCATGTAGCCTTTTCATGAGTCACTAAATCTAACAATAATTTTGTATCAATCACCAAAAATGACAAACAAAAAGAATTCAAAATGATTGCATTCTGACATCCAATATTGTATACAAAGAGGTACTGTAAATGCGTTCATATCAATAAATTACCTTTAGAATTTCGTGTATACATTTCGCTGAAAATTTAATTTCAATACCTCAGCAAAACCCAAACCCTTTCTTTTCCGGGGGGGGGGCCTGCTGGCGAAGGTTGAATGTGAGAAAGTTTCGCAAGGATTTACCGCCTTACAGTTAAAAACAGAAATGATGAGAAATCAAGACTTCCTCTAACTGTGGTAATATTATGCGCTCTTTTGAATAAAAATTACAAAATCAAATAATTATTTTCATGATTTGTGCTAGCATTAACTGTATTAAAAATATGGGGTT
>BGPR01000427.1:285627-316611 GCA_013235015.1 Araneus ventricosus | reverse complement strand
AAAAATATGGGGTTAAAATTTATTGATAGAAAAATGAACATAAAAAAATCATACTCCTCAGAAATTTTTATTTTCACCTTAAATGCAAATTTTGTAAGATATTTTTAGGATATTCTCGTTTTAATTTTTAATTAATGACCTGACGAATACACGATTACCTTACTTTAGCTAACTTCGATCAAAGTGACGATACCTAGTAAGCGATACTTTCAGTTTCAGTTTGCCTTGTTATATTTAGATCATAACCAGTCTCATTATTAGCACAAGGTTTCTATACTTATTTATCTTGATTTTACAATTAGTTTGGAATAGTTATATACTCAGTGATTGATAACCCACTCTGCATTAATTAATTAATTACAATAATCAAATGCATTCGTAGCCCTTTTCTTCATTTGTCCCTTGCCAGCAACTAGAATCTGTTTTGAACCTGCATAAGATGAAGTTGATCTCTTAGCAATTTCATCACGTATCAACCGGCGGAAAAACACATTGCGTGATGCAATTTACTTTAAAGGTACTCTCCGTTAGCTTGGAAAGTGTTGCAGGTTCTTGGCATTGAAAAACTGTTCTGCTTTCTCGGGGACGCACAAAGCGAGAGTTGTTTTAAATGCAATTGTGGGCTTCGGCTCACTGCTTCTACTTGTTTGCACGAGGCAACTGAGATAATTTCTGCTACCTTATTAGAGGATAATAAAGGGTTCTGCTAAATTGCCCTTTAAAGCTTAGGTGATTTGCAAAGTAATCGATCATCTTCAGATAAGGGTTTCTTGTTTGAGACGGAAAAGATGAAATAATTTTGCAACAACTGCTTTTTATGTGAAGTAAATTATTATGATTGCAAATTCATGTACAAAAAGGAGTAACTAGGTGATTATTTTCCTTGAGAGCACTTCTCAATTTGTACAGATATTTTTTATTTGACTTAGTCATGATTCCTTACAAATCGATAACATTTAATATAATTTTAAACAACGTCTCTAAATCTTGGATAATCTAGTAAAATTTGTAGCATCGGTAGTGTGCAGAATTTCGAGTTCCAATGAAGCTATGAAATCCATGGTGGCCGTTTTAATACTTCCGTTTCATGTAATGATCAGCTTTTTTCAACGTTTCTAGCCAAATGAAACTCCATTCATAATGTCTCCAAAAATAGTTATAATAGGAAATTGCATTTAATTGTAGTTTTGCTAACACTGATAAAAGCAGACATTTCATTACAATTTTGTGAATAGTGATGAAAGCAGAAGCTTAAGTTAATAATTAGCATTCTAATAAAAGCTAAACCTTTGAAGACTACGATGAAGAGCAGATCTTAATTATTATTATTATTATTATGAAGCGAGATCTAATGTTCATAGAATAACTGGTATTAATATTTTTAGATACGTTGATTATATAGAATTGTTAAACAATTCTTTTATATGTTTCTCAGTTAATTCTTTCAGTGTTTTTGAAAGAATTTCAAAAACGACGAGAATTTTTTATATATTCACAATTTATAATTCAATGATATTTATTGACGAGTATTTGAAATATTGAATGCAGAAAACGAGGCTTTCGAATTCGACATTGCTTAGATCAAATATCTAAAGCATTCCGCATAGAATAAAAGAAATCTGAAGTTATTGAAGCTGTGTTCGATCCAAATTTCTGAGAAAAATCCTTATAATCAGAGATTTAGTTTTTACAAATAAGAAAGAAAGGTTAAATCATTTTCCCTCTCGAAATTTCCATGCAGGTAAAGTACGTTCCGGTTCACAATATCTGCATTGACAGGGATTAGGAGTTCACTATAAGGCTGGAAAACAATTACGGATGACAATGGTTCGGATACAGTTGGATTTGCGAATATTTTTACTTTCTCAGTTCTGGAATTTCTGGATTTGTGAGATATATGCTAGTTTATTATCTTTCTCAAATCTTTTCGAGCAGATGTATCATTTGGATATAAACTGTATGAGTGATATTTTGACCGCATATAGAGCATTGTTGGATAATGACGTCGTATTACAGTAGAGTACCGCTAATCCGAACTAGATAGGAACTACACCCTGTCCGGATTAAACGGAATTTGACTTAAAATGCATGTAGTACAAGTCTTCGCTGGGCAAAATTATAAAAATCATTGCTTTTTTTCATAAATACATAAAACTTTTCATACAATTTAATTTTAGTTTTAATAATACTGTATATGAAGACCTAAGTTTATAACCTAAGAACTGATGTAGGATTAACAGAACAAAACATCTTTGTTCATAATTAAAAAATCATACTTTGTATAAAAATATTTTTTTAAATCCCGTCCGGATTAACCGGAATAAGCGGGGGACGGATTAACGGGACTCTACAGTATTACTTCTCGATAATTTTTAAAATCATGCGCAATTACTCCTATACTTTCAATCGGATGAAAATAATTTGGGTACCCTTAAAATTTAAAAAAAAAAACTACAGCGTTTACTAGAGAAGGATTCGATCATACAAAATAGAAATTAACTGAAATCTACCAGAATTGCCGTTGAATTTTATATAAATATCCTTTGTTTTCTGCAAATAGCAACACTAAGCTTATTAGAATGGGACACGATACTTGCAATAATATATTTCATTTTCGTCAAGTATCTTTTCTGACCATGTAAAATTTTAAGCGATTATAAATGACCTTTTAGTGTTTCGCTACTTTCGCTCGCTCACAATCCAGAATTCATCACGATTGTTGTCGCTGTTAAATATCTTTCCTTGACGTTTAAAACACTTTCCGAAGGTCTTCCTGGTTGAGAGCGCTATTGAGATTTTGCTAACCTAAAGCATTTCTTCGTTTAACATAGATAACTCATTATAATTTTATCCGACGCGTTTATTTAGCCATATGTCATATTGTCACGTGCAAAGACTATTAAATGAGTTTTGATTAAACTGCTGCAATTTTCAATTTTTTATTTCTCTGACTTATACCGAGTATGTCTAGAAATTTCTCTAATCGATGCAATATCACCGTAGAGTAGCAAAAAAAAGCATCCACTATCAGATGGAGATACTATAATAAAAATATTTGATCACACAAAATCTCAAAAGATTTTTTTACTAATTATAAAATGATAACTCACTGGAATATACTCAATAAAAAGTTATTGCAAAATCCTATAATTTAATGAACTAAATAAAATGATAACCACTATATGTATCATAGTGGCGAATAAATCTTTGCTACAGCTATTTTTAGCATCAGAATAAAAGATAGCACTCCGAAAAAAAATCATTCTTCGTAACTTCTCGTTATTTTTTTTCCCTCGATGCGCTTTGCGCCTGGAAAAGAATTCCAAAACCCCTGTTTCTAATTCCAGTTGGTCTAGCACATCTAGCTAAGCCCTGGAATCAAGATCTCGTTATAAAAGAGAAGTGTGGCATCTTTTATTGGTCACCTTGGACTTCGGTCAGTGACCTTGGAGCCCCTTGGCATCACCTGAGGCAACAGTCTGACTTACTTCCTATATATGGTGGTAGGTTGTCCTTTTGGAGAACTTTTAGGGGAAGCTGGACCACTTTTTATTCTGTTTGGAAGAAAATCAGAAAAACCTCCAGCTACGACCCCACAACCCGAGCTTTAAAATGTAAAGCGATATGCAAAAGTGAAGTAAGTTATTGGAAAGATTATGAGTGATCAACAAAAAATAACTAAATACACCTATAGGTATATAACTTCGAACATAAACATGCACTGAAGCAACTCAGCTTGATATAGCAATTGACCCTTTCGTGGCCTTGAAGGTATCAATCCTCAACGGCTGTAATAGATGTTGCATGCACTCATCGTACTCTATATGGGATGTTGCAATCCCATACCTGACAGAGGTTTACTGTTGATATGCGTTTAGCTGGAGCGTCAAGCACGGAAAGACGGATGTGTGTAAGGAGCACGGTACTCGAAAAATAGTTGGAAAAATAATGGCGTTTTCAAAGCACAACAATGGACGGAAGAAACGTGAACCGGACTGATAAGCGCAAGCAGGAATTGAAACGCATAGTGGCCCGGAACAGCGAGCAATCGCAATTCAAATAATATCCGGAATGAATAGTTATCTTAAGGATTCTGTTTCAGCCAAATTTCGTCTATAGGGAACTCTAATTGGAAAACATTTATGACAAAGCAGCAATCTGTAAACCGTTAGTGACATCTCTGATTGTTGTCCATTAATCCATTGTGCATTAAAGCGTTAATCACATTTATTTCTTTAGAGCTCACAGAGGCTGGACAGTGGCAACAGGTAATTTAATCTAATGAAGCAATACTCACCCTTTTTCAGACTAGGCAGCGGGCGAAGCTGAGTTTGCAGAATCACAAGGGAAACACCCTTAAATGCTTCTTCCCGACTGTGAGGCATTGGGGTGGGACTATTAGTATTACTATAGGGTGTCATATCTTGACGCCGTCGTATTCTGTACAAAAAAATTAAAACCTGATCACTATCGGAGCATTCTAGAAGATCATATCAATCGCTTTTGTCCAGAGTTTACTCCTGGAAGAGGAACAGCTTCTTCAAGAAGACGGCGCTCCTATTCACTCTGCTGGTGAGTTCTAAAACAAAGACGATGAAGTAAGACATTTTGTCTGGCCCTCCTCAGTTACTTGTCTTGAGCTTTATTGAACAATTGCGGGGATATTTGGTGCTCGAATTTCACCTCAGTTACTCCTTCCGAATTAGAGGTTGTTGATAAATGGTTTAGTGTTCATTTAGATGTCGCGCGTAGCATCTAGCAACCATCCGTCCCAAGCTGAATGAAGTTAGAACTTCAGTCACAATGTGATCAAATCCTCGATTCATAAAGATTTGCTGTAATTTCACTGGTATTCGTTTTATTTTGTCCTCCCTCTGTATGTTTATTCTACAGAAAACTGCCAGAAGATTTGTAATTGGACTTTCGACAGAAAAAACTATACATTCTTTTTTTTTCAGAAACATTTGTTTTTAAGAGTCGAACTGTTTTTTAATCCACGACTATTCAAATACTAGTTCTTTGAACGTACGTGGCTTCGTAATATGAGAAATTATTGGATAAAGTTGAATAGTATGAGAAAAGATTTAGCCCTGTGAAGTGTTGCTTTCCATGGCTTTGTTGAGTTGTTTTTAAATCCACGACTATTCAAATAGTTCTTTAAACATATGTGGCTTCTTAATATGAGAAATTACTGGATAAAGTTGAATAGTATGATAAAAGATTTAGCCCTATGAAGTGTTGCTTTCTATGGCTTTGTTGAGTTGTTTTTTAATCCACGACTATTCAAATAGTTCTTTAAACATACGTGACTTCTTAGAATGAGAAATTATTGGATAAAATTGAATAGTATGAGAAAAGATTTAGCCTTGTGTAGTGTTGCTTTCCATGGTTTTGTTGAGTTTTGCATACATTCTGGAAATTCAAACAGTTCTGTTTGTCTGGTGGAAAATTTGTTTTAAAACAGTTCAGATTTTAGATTGAAATTAATTTATTCTTGGACTATATGGAAGGGCCTGTTTTGACCGTTTCCTCTTAAAATATTTTTCTTAGAAAAAAAGATGCACCTTGCGATAGAAAATTGCTTTGATAAAATAAGAAAATTAGGAAAATACAAAAAGATTTGGAGTGTGAATAATTAATAGAAATGATTTAATGAAATTCATATGGCATCAGCTTACATCTTTAATGGCGTGCTTGTTAAATTCCACTTTCTTACTCTACATATAGTACTCTCATATAGTAAATGATCGGAGTGGAAGATATAGAATAAAGATTTCTGAGTAATATAAGAATGAATGATATAGACAAGCATCATAAAGATAATTGTTTTGTGGAAAATGGTACTATTAGTTGTAACATGATGACATAATACCACGTCAGCATCGCGTAGTGTGTCAGATATTACTCTAATAAACTAATTTCATTCAAAAAAGTTATCTTTGTCGAATGCAAAAAAATGAAAATGGCTGCACAGAACTTTTCCTGCTCTTGTCTCATGAAACAGAACGTGAAATAATCATTAAAATACATTTTAGTAAGGAATTTTTAAGGATAATTTTTGGGGAAAGGAAGGTAATAAATATGCCATTGAAATTACTGAAATAGTAATCTCTTCTAAATTTGTCGTGTACTTGCGCAAACTTTAAACTGCAGGCACGTGAATGACGATCATATATGTATATTGGTCATAGGCTCGCAATAGATTTGTATTTTCGATTTCCCGACCTGATATAATGTAGAAGTTTCAACGAGAGATATTGCCAACAGAGTTTCCTTTAAATTTGTGCTTTTTAAACGAACATAAAAGTTCGTAATATCGTAATATCAGCGAGTTCGTAATATCAGTGCTTAGAATTATGCCTGAGTGTATGCGAACATAACTCAGAAAAGCAAGAACCAGACAGACGAAATTTGATATACGGTCTTAACAAAAAAGTACAGATTTCTTTCAAATTTTCTGCGAAATCTGTATACAGAAAGTCCGACTGTCTCTCCGTATATGTGCATGTGAACACGATAACTCAAGAGTGCAACAAGCTAGATAGATGAAAGTTCGCGTATGGTTTTATTATTGGAATTGTAGATCTGTATCTAATTTTGAATCCAATCCGTTCATGAGCTGATCGCCCGCATATCTGAATCTTTAAGCATATGCGAACGAGAAAACTCCAAAGAGCAACAAGCTAGATAGATGAAAGTTCGCGTATGTTTTATTATTGGAATTGTAGATCTGTATCTAATTTTGAATCCAATCCGTTCACGAGTTGATCGCCCGTCTATCTGAAGAAAACTCCAAAGAGCAACAAGCTAGATAGATGAAAGTTCGCGTATGGTTTTATTATTGGAATTGTAGATCTGTATCTAATTTTGAATCCAATCCGTTCATGAGTTGATCGCCCGCATATCTGAATCTTTGAGCATATGTGAACAAGAAAAATCCAAAGAGCAACAAGCAAGATAGGTGAATTTTAGTATATGATATTTACACCTAAATTCACCTCCATCGAGGGGGAGGGGGATACCACGAGTACGCGTATGAGAAGTCGTCGGATAAGTAAGCGAGCTTTCGCTTCCCTGGTGGGTATAGTAATGATGGGGGTCAGTTACCCCTCACCGATGACGATGCGTACCTCCTCCGGGAGGGGCAGGATCGTGGCCGATGATTGCCGTTAGGACTCCGACCACAGCATCCTAACTGTTGCAACGATCGTTCTTCAATTGACCCAGAACGCTACGGCATCACGGGGGTTCTTCTAGTTTACAACAAAATTGTAGGAGGCCGCGGTGGCCTAGTGGTAAGGTCTCGACTTTGTTGCCGGAGGTTTTCCAGGTTCGAAACCCGATTCCACTGAAGATCCGTCATGTATTGAGCCTGTTGCCTGTTAAACTGTCAGGTGTCGTCCTCATCATCTGACGAAGGTTCAAAATTACGATGTCCGTCCAAAATAGACCTCGTGTTGCTTCAAAATGGGACGTTAATATAACTAAACTAAATTGTAGATCTTTATCTAATTTTGGATTAAATTCGTCAACGGGTAGACTGTTTGATTGTTTGTCTGCGTGAGTACGATAACTAAAAAACACAACAAGCAAAATAGATGAAATTCAGTATATATTCTTGACACCAAACTGTAGACTGGCATTGGAATTTGAATCCAATCGGTCAAAGGAAAGAAGCCTAAAAGGAATGTTCGGTTCACTTTACAAAATGCTCCATATTGGGTTAATACACGAGAAAGTCGAGGGGAGAATAATCCCTCTGGTATTATATAGGACCGAGTACAAATTCCAAATGAACTCTACAAGTTTGAAAGTTGCTGGTTGCTAGATACTTTCAAAGCCATTCTCTTATAAGCAAAATTGTAGTAATAAATTTGATGGACTGGAATTTATTTAACATTTATTGCTTGAACAAAATAACTTAAAGATTTAAATAGATGTAATAAAAGAAGTTTAACGAAGTGCAACAAATTATGTATTGTTTCATTGATATTAAAAGTGTTCGAAGAATAAAAGAAACAGTATAAAATATGTTTTATTTAATAATCATATATTTTATTTATTTAAGAATTTTATATATTATTTATTTGAGAATATCTTTATCACATACATCACATGAAATGAATGATGTATGTGATAAAAGAATATTTCTTTGTGGAATATGCAAACTTTTAATAATTTGTACTGCAGGATAATAAAAAAAAAGAAATCTTGTTAATCTAAAATTTGATTGAAATTGCTGATATTTCTTCAACTTTCTCGCATACTTGCATGGCTGATGTGTTTTGCGTTCACCATGTTGTAAAGAGAAAATAATAGGTTGTGCATTTCGGATATCTTAGCTCTGATTGTGTCCAAAAATTGACATAGATTCGCATTTTGTCATTGTTTGGATATGTGATTTGACACACAGATAGCAAGACCATATTCCAAATTTCATCTATGCAGCATGTTTGACTTTTGAATTATCGCGATTCCGCACCCTCGACGGCCGTGGTGGCAAGGAATCGACCTCTCGTCCGGTTGGTCCCAGGTTCGAAACCCGATTCCATCAAAGATCCATCGTGTATACGGGCCTGCTTCATGCTAAATTATACGTAGGAGGCCAAATGTCTCCCGCTTGTGTGATGCGGAAGCTTGGGGAGGGGGTGCCAGCTCAGGCGACGCCCTCATCATCTGACCGTAGTTCAAAATTAGGAGGTCCGTCCCAAACTAGACCTTGCATCGCTTCAAATCGGGACGTTAACTAAACTAACAAACCCTCGAATAGACCGACAGACTATCAATCAGTTGACGGATTTAGTCCAAAATTTGATATACATCTTCAATTTTGGTGATAAAACCATATGCCAGGTTTCAACCATCTAACTTAAGGTATCCGCATACGTTCGAAAACTCATTTTTGACCGAAAATCATAATTTTTTTTAAATGTCTTATCTGAAAGCCTATTGTTTTTAGTTTTCAAAACAGTTTTTATTTTACATCTATGATGATCAGAAGTGAAATTAGAGACATTTTAGTAGAACTTTACAGTTGAAAATAGAGTGGTAAATAATACGATAAAGAAGCAATTTTCATTGTTTTTACTTAAGATATTTAAATTTTATTGTTTATTTTTGTTTTATACTATTTTACATATACCAGGTATAATTTTGAAAGATTTTCAGTGTGAATTTCTTTGTTTTCTATGACATTGTTGCAAATTTAGGTAATTTTGAATCATTGCAGTATCTTGACTCTCCGTTAATGATGTAATTTTTGATAATAAACGTAGGAAAAGTACATAAATTGTACTTATGATCAATATCAATCACTAAAAGTATCTCTAGATCAACTAATCGGCATTATAAAGTTATTTGACTGAAAAACAATATTAAAATCTATCGATGGCGGCTGAATGATAGAAAACGATAATGACACATAAGACTCAAGAAAACGACTAAAAAAAATTTCCTAACAGACAATTTTCAAAAATGTGCTAAGCTGGCAAACACTAAGGACTAGCCTACAAAACTGGGCAGTATTGAAGAAAAATTCTTTTTTCTTCTCATTGTAAATTAAAAACATAAACTTTAAACTCATTTTTCTCGAAATGTGATTTTTTGCAAAAGTTTCATTTTTCAAACACGATAACTAAAATTCAACGTAAAATAACCGTCTCAAATTTGGCATACATATTATTTATTATATTGTCTAGGTAATGAACCAAAATATAAGTGAAATAATGCTCCATTAAAAAGTTATGTATCTTTTAAGGTTTGAAAAAAGGCCAAAATTCTTTAAAAATTCATGATTTCACACTAAAACTCTTATAATTTACATGTTTTTAGATACATTGCAAAACTTTTGCTTCAGGACCTAGCCAATAGTTGAAGGATTATATATACTAAAGGATTTCTCATTCTGATCATTTGTTTTTGAATGAGGGTGTTTGAAAAAAGGTCAAATTTAGTGCAAAAAAATCTAAGTTTTTTCAAATTTTTAAGAATATATTTAATTCATTTAACTTTTTTCTATGATTTATTAAGTTTTAACATAAATGTCATAGAAAAATACAAAAATATTGCTTCAAATATCATTATTTAAAAAAAGGCCTCCGAACGTAGTCGGATACCTTAACATCGTGTTCACTTGCACACGGAAGACATATAAATTTCCCGTTGATAGATTTCGCCCAAACTTCGGTAGAAATCTCTAATTTTGATGCAAAAATCCCACAACAAATTGTGATTTCATAATAAATGTCATGAAATGTCGGCAGGCCTTAGGAAGCTAACAAATTACGTTTTGTAAAAATTTAAATTTTTGTTTTTTAAATAGCAATAGCAAATAGTTATAGCAGTTTTAACACAAAAATATATATTTTAGAATTAATTCCTCGCTTTCTTTAAGTTTAGATTAACCCTTTCGTCTCTGAATGATTTTCGTTTATGGTATTTTGCTTTGATGGTTATACACATACGTACTATCAGGGAAGAAGAGATTAAAATATAAAAATTATTACCGAAATCCATTTTTCACGTCGCTTTCTTCGCTTCTTCGCGAAAATGAAATTGAGTATATTATAAACGTTGGTATAATTTTCCCTCATAAAAAATTCTTTTAAATTCTTTAATAATTCGTCATGGTTAAAGGCATGCTGCATGCTTTTATTCAATTAAAAAGAAATATCGTTTGCAAATCTTCTGCTGTCGCTTTGGTTAAAAAATCGGTGATGTTTACAAAACTCCAGGAGCAACAAGCAAAGAGCTGTAATATTTTCACTCTAGCTATACATTAAAGTGTCTGCCAGGCAGACGATTGAGGGAAAACGAAAATCCCTTTTTCTTTAGGACTTAATTTAGCATCTTGATTATCAGCATAATACAAAAAAGTGGTAGGGTTAATAGAACCTAATGTAACACAAAAGCAACATGAGAGTTATTTCCTTTGAAAATCTCCTTAGTCAAAACATGAGTTAATATTAACTAGTGTATATAAAAAAAATCGACGTGGATGTTGTTATTTTTTAAATCAAATGTGTCCAGTTGTAGTCAGATGTATTTCTCCAAACAGGAAATATAGAATTGGGGAAATGATTATCCTAGTTTAATTTTGATACTATTTGATAATTGATAATTTAGAGGGATAAATTTCAATTCGATGGTCACGACTTAATCATAGACTTCATTTCATGATGGATTATTTTTAAAATCATACGATGGATGTCTGCAACGTTGCAGACAACTTTACATTCATGTTAAGTGCTCACCAAAATTGATATTGTCACAAGGATAACGTGGAATTTGATTCTGCCATTATCAGCTACGAATAATAATTTAAATTTTCGGATCGGTATAAATATATGGCAGTAACCTGGTCAGTACTCTCACCTAAGTATTTTATTTTTAACAAAAAATCTGGAAAGAAAGAAAAAAAAACCGTGTCAAAATTGTAATGCATGATAAACATTAAAAGCAGGACAATATAAATTATTTCGAAAAACTCCCAAGTCTTTAATCCGTCTAACGTGCACAAACCAGTTTAAACCGAATATATTTTTAATGACCCCACCTTCACGCCACCACTAGAATAGTAAAAGCACACTGACGTAGAAAACCAAAATGATCAAGCGGTAGGCATTCTATAATCTAATATTCAGGGAATGCCCCCAAGGCTGTTGATCCCACCAACAACAGCGACCGAAAGGAAAAGTGTTTATTTACATTTCTAATTCTTTGCTCTTTTACTTTCTTAAAACCAAATCTCAGTACATTTATTCCAGGAACAAAACGTGCAGGAGCGTCAAAACGCAGAAGGTCGAACCTTCACAGCGCGACCAATCTGAAGACGAAACTGCGGTGACGTCAGCGAATCACTCAACGAACGAAACCGAGACTCGTCTGCATAAAACTAGAAAGTGCAAAAAGTCACAATCATTATGCGATATCTTGAACCGTAATCTTGTCGAAAATCCATTGGTAGAAAGTTGGTCTTGACTCCACCGACTACGATGATGTCTGACATGATCTATCCCTATGAGAACGGGCATCCCGATGTTCGACTAGGGGACGACTCTCTTTTCTCAACTGTGGAACCGGCACCCCCCGTGGAAATCTTCGCACTCCACAAGGCCTACCATGAAGATAAATCGCCCCAGAAAGTCGATCTCACCATTGGAGGTAAGATCACTTAGGGCAAGTACCGCTATAGTACTTTTCTAAATATAAAACAAACATATACTAATGTTCATTTAATAATAAACCCTAAAAAAGTTTGACAAATGAATATTAAGTCCTTGATTTAACGATTTATGAAATATTAAAAATAAATTTAAATTTTGAAGAAACGAACAGCTGTATTAATACTGATAAATATATTAGAGCACATCATAACATTGCACGCAACATTTCAGTATTATAGTAACACTTTTATTAAAATAAATTGCTCGGTGATAATGATTTAAAACTGTGCCCAAATTCATCATTCTTACACATTTTTTTTGTTTAAAATTTTTAAAATATATATAGCATTTTGTAAATTATTTTTCTTTTGTTTTCCATTTTTTGATTAAATAAATACAAAATTATCAATGATTCTGAGCGACATTCATATCTTAACATGATGGAAAGGAAATTAAAGTTAAAATTTTGAAGTATAAACATCAAATATACAAATTATAAGTAAAATTTGACATTAAAAATATTTTTATGGTTTCCCAACTACGGCGAATTTTAAAAGTTTCATAATTTAATAATAATTGACAACTTTTATTTTATTCACGCCTATTGAATATGAATAAGTATGCGAGTTATTTAAGAAATTAAAAGTAAACATTAAAACCATTTAAAAATTTAGATAAAACTATGCATACGAATTTTTATTGAGAAATCTCTAAAAATACCACCCTTTTGTTACAATAGTTATTGAGAAATCTTTAAAAATCACCCTTATGTTTTAAAAATTAATCTTTCAATTATGGGAAGAGGTGACAAATATGATGCATTTTGAATTTGATCTATCAAAAGAAAGATTTATCATGAATATTGTGGAATATTTTTGGAATGTAATCACATACTATAGTTTATTTTTGTGTGTGACTGATAATATTTTATTTGATGATAATTATTAACTAATTTTCAGGTTCAAATGAGTTCTATTTTATATATATTTTATTTCAAAAACGTCCATTTTGCTTCCTTTCACAATATTGAGAAACATTAGATAAAGTTGGTTGATTTCTTGACACTTGTGAATAAACACAAGCAAACCGATAATTTCCGTAATAATGTGGTCTAAGCACCGAAACAGTCAACGCTTGATTTGTTTCAGAAAATAAAGATAAATATTTTTGAAATAGATGAAATCGACAGAATCTACTAAACGTACGTAAATAATCTTGGAAAAGATCGAGACTGCGTCGGTAATCAGTATTTCACATCGTTTGAGATTTGAAATCTTTTCTTTAATGAAATGATTGCATGTTCAATAACAGGGGATGTTAAGGTAACCAGCATATTTTAATGACGATGAAATTCCTTGAACAGTAAAGAAACAAAGGAAACACGATGAATTTCACACATAATTATGTCAATATTTTATTAAGGGTAAATAGAACATAAAACTGTTGGAATATTTTATGACATACAGAACGACGTTTGACAATCATATTGTGTGGACACTTCCTTCCAAAATTTCTTAATAGTTACAGCAATTAAGATGGAAATGTTACTCTTCGTATTACATAATATATTGCAAAACTGCTATTCGACAAAGCAATATAGTAACGTAGGCAAAAGTGTTTGACTTAGAAACGAGTTACTGGTGAAATGATGCACCTGTTTATGAATATTATTCCCATGATTATCGCAAAGATGCAATTCCATAAAGTTATTATAGCATATCAACAACTGAATTCAATGGAAAATCTATTTCATTCATTATAAATAAGAGTTATTAGACATGATGTTTATTCTTTTAGCTAAATATATTTATTAAAAATAATAAGTTATTTCAAATTCAGTTAATGAACGAATTTAATGATTTTTTTATTTTGGGAGAAGTAGAGTTTATTTTGGAATCTGGAATTTCCTGCGCATCTTTTCAATTTCCAGTTTAATGTTTTGTCAAAGCAGATTTGAAAATTGTCAGCTCTCTGTTTGAAAACGTTAATGAGCATTTAATTTCTTATTTTGGTTATTATAGCTTGGAAATATTTGAAAATATTTGGGAGAATATTTGGAAATAATCAAATTTAATGGAACATCGGATTTTTTAAAAAATATTCGAGACCTTTTCACGGAATGGCTACCATAATTATTTTGTAATCGCCTTTTTTGGCGATATATAAACCTAAGGTAAGACTCACTGAATGCAGCTCATTGCAGTTTGTATCCGAATCAGATGCTTTTGTTTTTTAATTAATCATTTAATAAATTGATAGACAATAAGAACTGGCAATTTAAAGGACAAAGAATAGGACGTTTCTGTAAAAAAGTTAAAACCAATTTGAATTAGGCATCTGCAATATTAGCCAAATGGATTTGGGATCTGCTTAAATCGGAAACTTACGCTATTGCAAGTCTAGATAGCTGCTTATAACCAAATCAGAAAAATCGTCTATGATTTTCAAACAAAAGTGGTTGATTCTTTTTAAAATTACATAGTGTCTTATGAAACGTAAATAATTCTAAAATTTTGCTCGACGCTTTTTTTAAAACTTTCGAATGAATAAAAGAAATTCAAGATAATAGATTTAGTTCAGCATAATTTTGCTAATATGAAATAATATCGTTCTTTTAAAGAAATATAAATGATACAATACTGAATAAAAGATGAAACGAATTATCTGAAATACAACATTCTTAAATATTGCCTGTTTTATATTATATTCACTAAAGCATACTGTTGATTATGAATCACATTTCTTAATGAGAAAAAATTTGGAAAGACTTACAGTGAAGGTTTTTTTAATAAGTTATATTTGCAATTTTTTTTAACAAGAAATTCATTTTCCCACACAGAATTTCATCTTTGTTTTCCGGGCAAAGGAATTTTTGTACGAAATTTTTATGAGAAAATTGAGTAATATAGCAATGATTGTCACAAAACATTAAACATGCGTTTAAGCCAACTGTCACTCTATATTACGGTTTTTGAAGTTGCTGATTTAAAATGATAATAAAAATTCAGAATATGATAAACTTTATAAAATTCTAGCTATATGGCATTCATTATATGAGGAACAATTTATTTGAAAATCAGTCCAATTTTCAGCAAACAAGCATACAGTTCAAACTGTGAGTAACATGGTGAACGAGTCGACCTGAAAAATATAGTAAATTTAATACCAAAATATATTATTTATGGTTTTTTATCTTTCCTTGCTCTTTTTTTCATTTAATGATTTCATTGTTTCTGAATTTTTTAAAATTATGTATTTTGAATAACGTCAATCACAAACACCCTCTAATTGCGTGCCCGAGTTCCAGAATGTCCTGAATTTGAAATCAGAGAATTGAGGCACTTTATTTTTGTTTACTTCTGTTTTAACTTTATTTCAAATGGAATTTCTTCGAGATTTTTGCGCTTATAGTAATAAAAAATTAAGTAAAAGAATCGAGCTATTATTGAAAAAGACTCTTAAAATTACAAAGGAAACGAATTTCCCCTTACGAATATATACTTCTGTTTAACATTCCCATCATGAAAAGCAGCACATACTTCAAATTGCTTCTCTTTTAATTAAGAATGAAAGGATTTTGACACATGCGCCGCAGCATTGCGCAATGGTGGTATATCATGAAAGTTCAACTCGTGTTTCGACTTAACTAACAATTGACATAAAAACTCTACGCCAACAACATTCACAGCAGCAT
Organism: Araneus ventricosus; assembly: GCA_013235015.1. Taxonomy (NCBI): domain Eukaryota; kingdom Metazoa; phylum Arthropoda; class Arachnida; order Araneae; family Araneidae; genus Araneus; species Araneus ventricosus. Next base: position 300,753 of record BGPR01000427.1, on the reverse strand, counting down.
AATTTCATCATAAATTCTCTTACCCACTTGAAAAAACAGGCACGATCATGCCAATAGAAAACAAATCTGCTTCAGAAGCAGCAATATGAATTGACTGCTGAAGCACTTTTTTATTTTGTTTTGGTGCCAGCAGGTTGTGCAACGAACGACGGTCAAATGAGAAAGTTTACTAGGACTCTATAAAGATGCTTAGAACGATGGCTTGAACTCGTTTCCGTCCAAGAGTAGATTAAAATTCTGCTGCACGTTCAAAATTAACCAGGGCAAAAAAGTTAGGGTTGACACAATCTTCTGAATACTTCTTGATTCTATGTCCAAATAGAGGTTCCGCCTAGTTTCCGGAGGTGGGTGAAGCAAAAGTAAGAGTTTTTGAGAGATACTTGAGGGAATGGGTCATTGTAAGTAGTTAGTTAAGAACCAAATGAATTGGTTATAGGTCACGCATTCTAGCGTGAAGTTCAAATCAACTTGAGCTTGAAACGTGAACTGACTTCGACATCTTCGAGAATGCTCAGAACATTAATCTTGCGGAATCTGTAGTTAGATTCCAATATCTTGAGATTTCTGATAAGCATTTTGAAGTAAGCTAAGAATATTTAAGGAAAAAAAAGCAAATTTATTTGCTTTTAGGTTTAAGTAAGGTAAGCCATGTCATTTTTCGCATATTCTTTCCTAATAATTGTGGTACATTTATTTATTACCGACCCACGCACCCATAGGGTATGGAGCGTTTTAAACCGTAATAATTGGTTGTGGTACATAGAATCCTTACGTTTCCAAAAGTATCATCACATAAAATTAATTCTGAAACTGTTCCTAGTAGGGGAGCAAGGGGCATATCGATAGCCCGGACGCCAAGTTCTGGATAGAGGAATCTGGCCAACACAAAATATTTTTGAATTTATTTCTCGTGTTAAAAGCTAGAAATCGACGCATGTGACGAAAGAGCAAAGGAAAGTTTTGTCCTGGACGCCATTTATCCTCTCTACATAAAGTGACCATTTATTTCCCCCCTCAAAACGGGACATCTACTAAGTTTTAGGTAATAGTATGTGTAACCGTGAAAATGTACATTTTTTCAATTTTTATTTATGAATGAAATGAGTCAGGACTGAACAAGTCAGATTAAATAATTTGTGTCACCTTGTATTTTTATTTTTGCTTTAGTAAATTTGGCGTCAATTTCAAATAATAATAAAATTCTTGGAAGGTTTAATTAAAATTTATTTTGGTAATTAACGTTGATTTAAGAATTTCGACTTGAAACTGTGTTTTTTTTGCCCGTACACAACTTTTTTTATAAAAGAAATGACACGTTCTAAGGGTGCATTAGTGCCGGGAAGACATAGAATATATTCAATAATTGTACGAAAGTTCGTATGATTCAAATTATTGGTCAGAAAGTGTTTTGAACAATTTCACCCAATGATTTTTGATTAAAGCATTCCCAGTGTTTCATTCTGTCCCTTTTTCACGGTTAAAAATTTTAGCTAGCAGAGTTCTGACAGACTTACATTTGCGTGATCCGTATAGCGCATCCCATATTGTCACCGAGTTACTAGGCACTACAGCCAATTTTTTATTTTTTTTTATTTTTCGTGCCTTTGTTTTGAAATTTTACCGTGGGTTTCCTTCTTTCTGAAAACGGGACATTTTGACGTCTGGAAGTTACGCTTGGGGACAACAGTCTATCTAAAAACGGGACGTATGGTCACATTATCTCCACATCACTGATCGACATTTGACTTTTCTTTATGGTATAGAAAGCTTGTCTCAACAATCTAAAAGAGTTTTAAATTCAATATCATATCACTAAAGTTGTCGGAAAAGAAAGGGAGAAAACTATACTTCAAACATATAGTCTGACCACGGATTCCGAGACTACCACTTTTGGACGATTTTACACCGGAAAGGGGTGTCAGGCAATGAGTCTTATAAGCGCATTTCCGGAGTTCTTTGTTAGATCACGCTCAGTAAAATGTAAACATCACCCTTCCATTCTTCACTTCCCCCCCATTTTGATGAAAATAACGCGGAAGGTTTCCGAATCCGTTGCTATACATTATATGATAATTCATCGGTTATAAGGTATTTGTTCGTAAATAAATAATGTATGTATGCATACAATCTGATTGCTTCAGCCCAGTGGGGGATTTTCACAATATAAGGCCTCAGGCGCAAAATTGCTTTGAGGACTTAACAATGCGATGTATGTCGAATAGATTTTGAGGCCCGCTGAGTGTCTCTAGATACGAAGCGAGTGCCTCTAGCGCCTGTGCGAAAAAGCGCCAAAACTTCAGCCCCATTAATGAACGTATCTCCTGTGTTGCTAATATAAGAGGTTTAGAATGGAGTCAACTCAAAGTGACGCCACAGTCATGACAAACATAACAGTGCGTTTTCTAACGTTTTTCTTTAACTAAAATTTAACAGCTTTGAAACATTTTCGAAACATCTCCTGATAAAGTTGCGATCATTGAAGTTACAGAATACCATGATTTATATTGCAGATGATGTAGGAAATGCATATCTTTGTGTTTTTATTTATTTAACCCTCGCCGGTCCCACTTGCTTAAAAGGCGTGTGGAAGCTAGCGGAGAAGATTCACAATAACGCAAATAATGCAGTAAAAAAAAGTAGAATCTGGAACAGAATTTAGAGTAACTTAAATTAGAACTTAACATAAATAGCATTAATTTAGAACTATTAATGCATAATAACAATTCATAATTCTGTTTACAACAGCATAAATAAAATAGAATAAAATTTATAACATAACTTAAATAATCTCAATTTAGAACATAACATAAATAATCTCAATTTAGAACATAACGTAAGTAAGATCAATTTAGAACATAACATAAATAAGATCAAATTAGAACACAAAAACAAATAAAATCAACTCTAACATAGAATATAAACGCAAAGTTAACCATAAAGCATCAGTGCACTTATATTTATTGGTACCCGTGCAAAACATGTTGTAAAATATCAGAAACGCAGAAAATATTAGAATAATGAATTATGTATTCGTTATCAGCATTCTCCGAGAAATTATTTTTTGAAGGAATGGCCTTGGAAATATTAACATGTGGTTCATCCTCTTGTTACATAACCATCGTTTGATATTCTATTCAGCAGTGTCCCGAGTTGCTACGAATTTTAACTATTAAAGAAGGGTAATAAATGTCCAACATTTGCTTTCAGAGATGAAAATAAGGTTCTATATTAGCGGATTTAGTTTTTCTATTAGATGTTTTATACCGGAATTAAAACCGCTAAAACAGTTGAAGTTACGTGCTATGCATTAAAATTCTAACACGTTAGTAAAATCAGATAATTCGTTAGATTATTATATAAAAAAATTTAATGGTCTTTATCTTCAGTAGCATTTATACTCTCTGTAGATAAGTGAAATGTAAATTAATGGAAAGTTTTCTTTAAAGCGTCATTTAATGCTTGAGATCATTACCGAAGAATGGCAGCCGAACGTCCATTTACAAGCCTTCGCTGATGACTTTATCTTCGTCATTAGCGAACCCACAGGAGCAAAGCTAAAAGCTACTGCTCAGGCAGCCCTCACGAAATTCCAACACTGGACTGACAAACACCAACTCAAGGTATCTACAGAAAAATCCACCACCATACTCATCAGCAGATTAGTAAGTGGTCCTCGAGTAAAATGGGATAATCAAATAAAATAATAAGATCTATCTCCTTTAAATACCTAGGAGTAATAGTAGACAACAAGCTGAATTGGGCCGATCATCTCATCAACATGAAAACTAAACTAACTCACCTCCACCAAAAAATCACAAGAATAGCAGGAACAAACTGGGGACTTAACAAAGACCTCAGGAGAAGGCTGTATAAAACAGTGGTAGAGCGGATGATTCTTCACGGAGCTGCAGCATAGGCCTATCCACTATCAGCCAGACAATCCAGGCTATTGAATTCAATTCAGAGGAAGTTTCTGCTCAACAACACAGGGGCATATTCCACTACTCCAACAGCCGCACTACAGGTTATAGAAGGGATCATACCGCTCCACATCAAAGCAGAACAGGAAGCTGTCTACGTCAGAACAGCCAGACTGCGCAAAACATCTAATTACAACAATATCAACTTCAACCCCAATAACTACGAGGACGGCACAACATCCACCAAATTCCACCCAGCAATTTTTCAACTAGAAGACAGAATATCTCTGAAAGCAATTCCTTCCAGTACCCGGTCTAAATATTTACACGGACGGTTCATAGATAGAAGACAAAACAGGCAGCGCCTTCTGTATCATGGAAGAAGACATAACAATACGAATGGATGGCGCAACTTAGTCCCTTCAACACAGTCTTCCAAGCAGAGCTTCTTGCTATACAGGAGGCTTGTCTTTGGGCAAGCAAGACCAACCAACAGATAAAGGTATGGTCAGACAGCGAGTCGAGCCTCCATTCAATTGCTTCAATTGACACCATGAGCCCTATTGCTCAACAAACACAGGAAATATTACTAAAATCAACAAACATTAAACTTGGATGGATTATGGCTCACGTCGGATACAGCGGTAATGAAGCGGCGGACGTACTAGCCAAGAAGGCAACACAGTAAGTGCAAGAATCCCCACATTCATCCCAGCGCCAAGAAACCATATCAAGAGTCTGCTACAAAAAGAGTCCATCATCCGCTGGCAAAAAGAATGGGACAATGGAGAAACAGGCAGGAGTGTTCATAACGTTCTGCCAAAAGTCAAGACAACTCCTACTCCATGGCAAAGTCCAGAAATAATGTTCGTCACGGGCCACGGCCCATTTCCAACATATATTAAAAGATTCAACATCAGAAGCAGCGATTCCTGTGGCTGCGGAAACCTGGGAAACCCCTTACACTATGCTACAAATTGCCTGTTTACAACATCATACCACCTAACAAAACCGTCAGCTTACCTAGAACCACTTTGGTGGAAAAGAGTCATGAACAACAACAATTCTAGGGCGAAAATCAGAAAACTCATCCACTTCATAGCGGAAAACGAAAAACTCTTATTTCCAAAAGATGGCGACAACAACTAGCCACAGACCCAACTAACCCTATGTACTCATATTCTCGCTTCTTCCATACACAGGGCACGACCCTCTCAAACTCAACAACACAACGACCTGAAAGACTGAACTTTAAAAAAATATCATATTCTTTTGTTTTAAATGTCCTGCTTTTTGTATCTTTTTATAGAAATTGTATTTTTTTTTTGGTCTGGCTTTTTTCAATAAAGTCTCACGCATACCCAACCAACCGACAGGGAGCCGTCCTGGCTCCGAGTTCGGGGGTATGCTGTGGTGTTATGCCAAATGAATTGTGACAGATAAGCATGAAATCAGTGCAGAAGAAAAATCTTCATCTGAATCCTGTAATAACCACAAAATTCGTCAAATGTTTCTTCTCATAACTGTATAGAAATAATTTGTTCCAATATTTTCGAAAGATAAATTATATATTTTCAAAATTTAATGAAGTATATAAACTATGACTTGTATTATTGCATTTTAATTTGAATTGCCCCAAAAATTATTTTAAATTAATAAATCAGAAAAAAAACAAATTAATAGGAAAAAACGTTTTTGACTACGGAAATTAACAGAATTAGTAACTTGTGAGCAATTTACCAATATTGATTAAATATCTCATGACAATAGCCACTACTCGACCATATATAGCCATAAAGCCTAAACTAACCAATCAACCTCTCGTGTAAATGCATCACAATGTTTGATTTTAAGATTATTACAATTTGTTTAAACATTTAAAATTATTTTTCATGTACACTCTGTCCCAAAAGTTTATAGACTCTAGTAAAATATATGTTTTAGCAAAACGGAAAGGCATACAAACACCAGTTACAAATATGTTTATTCAAACCATATGCGACTTGCATTCAACGAAATATTTAGTTAAAATAACAATTTGTATTTCAATTATATAACAAAATGGAAATATTTGGTGTCCCAAAAGTTTATAGAATATATGACATTTCAAGAAAAGGTGCTCAATACAATGTTCTTAATAGCTTAAAGTCTTTCCATTTTTCAGTATGACATTGTACACACGTTTTTCCATCGATATAATTAATGTTTGTAATATCTCTGGTTCCAAGTTGTACCATACACTTTCAAGGCATTCACTGAATAAAATTGTCCTCAATTCTCATATACCTTCCGAAACATAATGCCCCACACATTTTCAATTGTGTTTAGATCAAGGCTTATTGGTGGCCACTCAAGAACAGTAATAGTTTTCGAGTTTAAATAATTTTTTGTAGCATTGGAGATATGGATGGGAGCATCATCATGCTGATATTACCAATTTCGTTCCCCTATGTTTTCTGCAAATGGCATAAGATGATTTTCTAGTGTTTCTATGTATTTAGGAGAATTCTGTCGACCATCTAAAAAGGCCAAACCCACTTGACCGTTGAAACTGAAAGCCGCCCACACCATCACAGATCCACCACCATTTTGCCTACTGAAAAAGCTCCCGGGCTCTTTTCGTAAATCATGCCAATATTTTATATTCCCGTCAGGTCCATCGAGGTTCCATTTTCTTTTATCACTGAAAAGGATAGCCATCCATTTATCACCATATGACATATGATTACGAGCCCATTTTTAATCTCTTACTAATGTGAAGCTTTGAGAGTGGTAATCGGCGAGCCATTTTTGCGTGGATCATATAACCAGATTCTATAATTCGTCTATGAACGTCGTCTGTGTTTTTGAAGATTTGCAACCGAGAAACCCCAGTAATTTCGCGAACCGACATTTTCTGACTTGAAGCCATTCTTTGTACCTGTCTATCACTGCGAATATCCGTCACACGAGGTCTTCCTGAACGAGATTTTGGCTTATATGGCGTCTTACGAGTTAATAAACGATAAATCATGCTTTTAGAACGATTTAAAAGTTTCAATATTTCTTTAACAGTCTTACAGAGCAATTTCAAATGCAGAATTTTACTCACTTCTTCATTAGAGAGCTGCTATGCTTTAGGCATCTTGAAACGCAGAACAAACGAACGCTTTCTTTTTCTTACAACGTCTTTATTAGGCTCCAGATCGACGTCATGATTACCGATACCACATTTGCATAAAATTGCATTTGTCTATAAACTTTTGGGACAGGTTATTTCAGTTTATTCTATGATTTAAAAATTGGCATTAAATATATGGGGTAGAACTGCTGTTTTTTCAATTTACTAGACATAACATATATACAGAAAGTTACATCGAAATACATCATATACAACAAAAAATTTAGGCAAAATACAAGATTCTCTAAACTTTTGGGTCAGAGTGTATATAATAATTTAAACAAGAAGAAAATGATTCCTTCTTAAATTAGGATAATTTCTAATGAATTTATTTTAAAATCAAAGAAAATATTTGTTCTTTGTGAAAAAGAGTAACTTTTAACAATTTGCTTCTGAAGGCTTTCCCATCCCAACTTTTACCACATACGTAATACAATCACCTTATTTTAAAGAATAATTCCAGCTCCATATTGTAGTCTTTTTAAAAATATTATTGAATTCCGTGTGTAGGATCGTGCTATTGGCAGCATAAACAATGAGGTGACTAACGTCCCAAATTAGACGGGATTAGTACCGGTTTTCCACTTACTGTCCCGGCTTGATACTCTGCCCTTTAACTAGAGAGTCCCAGACTGAAGTTCAGAAATTCTAGTCACTTTAGGTCAAACGAATGAAATAGAGAATATATTCTGAATGAATAGAATTGGCCTGTCACGTCACAAATATACCACATGTTTGTTAAGCATTTTGCTTATTTTTTTGAGACTATTATCATTATTTTTCATAGATGAGAGGGTTGCAGATGTGTCTTTACAATGTTAGATATTATGTGTCAGACAGATACTGAAATTTAATAATAAGAAAATTGGCATTCTCTCTGAGAGATATACGTTATATTCGTTGGACAAAACATCTTTAATCAAATGTTTCTTCGCGTGTTTATTAGTTTAGCATGGAAAACACACTTTCTTAATAAAAATTTTCAGAAATAACAAACTAGGTCTCATAAAATCCAATAATATTTATTAATTTGCAAAGTGGTAAATATGCTCTTATTGAGTTATATTTAGTTTGTTCCAACTACATTTAAAAATTACAGAAAATTCTGGAATAACATTTCTAATACTATAGTGGAACAAACCAAAGTAGCAGAATTGTATTTCTGTTTTGTAAGTATAAATTATTTACTGAGACGAAGCAACCATCTTTCATTTCATAGTTATTTATATTTTCCTATGATTTATTTCTCAACTAAAATGCACAGTTTTTCAAAACCAACTTTACCTGTAATTATCGACATACATAAATACTAGGGATGTAATGAATAGTGATTTGGCCGAATACCGAATATACCGCCAAATTTCAGGCCGAATACCAGATTTTTAAACACACCTCACTTTTGATTGTAAATGAAATATTTTTCATATTTTAAAAGAAAAAAATTAATATTAAACAAAATTGATTTTTTATTATTTGTATATTTAAGAAAATGTTAATACCTTTATGTATATTTGTAATATTTTAATTCCAAAAATAAGAAATGAGAAACTCATCATTTTGGGATTGCTTCAAAGAAATAGAAGAGTCATCATTTCAGAACATAACAATGACAAACACAGAAGAAAATTGAATGTATAAAATAAAATTACTAGAAATAAATTCCTATTTTGATAAAGAGCTTCTGATAGGTAGGATGGAGTGTCCACTTAAATGGTGGGAAAAAATGAGGAAAAATTTCCAAAGTTCGCAAATTTAGCAAGAAAATATCTTTCAGGACCTGCAATCATTATGTAGTGGTCGATTATTTTCTGAAGCTGGCAATATATATGAAAACATATGGAACAGATTTCTATAATTGATATGAGGCATTATTAAGTATACTTATGCACTATACAACTTAAAATTGGATAAATGTTAGATTTTTTTATAATAATAAATGTACCGGAATGTAATTCTGCAGTATTCTTTATTAAATATGTTTCAAACAACATTTTTAAAAATATTGTATCCCTAATTTATTCTGCCAAATATCTGTTTAGTATTCAGCCAGGCCGAATATTCGGGAAAGGGCCGAATAGGTCTAATACTGAATATTCGTTGCATCCCTAGTTGGTATTATATGTGTATGAAACCAAACTGAATAGACTTCTTCCTGAAAATGCTGAAAAATTAATGTTGTATCATAATTTTAGGCTTTGGAATGATAAATTATATATAACTTTATTAAATACACCTATGCAACTTAAAATTAGGGGAAGGTTAGGAGTTTTTGATAATAAATGGGCTGAAATGTAATTCTGTAATATTCTTTTCTAAATATGTATCCAAAAGCACATTTTTACAAAGTTATTATCCTGAATATATTCGGCCGAATATCTGCTTAGTATTCGGCAAAAGGGCCAAATACAGAATAGGTGCCGAGTATATTCGTTACATCCCTAATAAATACTATTTTATTGGGTTAGAACGCTATTACTACATATTATTGGCTTACACATATATTATACCTACCTATATTTATATATTTACTATTTGTTTAGGACAAAATGTGCCATCCTAAATTTACCTCCAATTGGTTCATTCAAAATACATATGTTGTAGTAATTTCGATATAAAGCAACTTGCACTTATAATTGACATTACCAACAAAAATGATTCGCTCTTGGCTTAGAATAGAGTGTGACGCCCTATACCTGTATCCAATTGGTTCATTCAAAATATTTATGATGAAGTAATATCTATGAGAAGCAAACTGTTGCAACAATTGCTGTTGATATATTGCCTCAGTTAAGTCGATATTAAGGCAACAGTATCACGAACCTCGACTGGCCATGAAGAAGGAGAATGAAAACATAACATGACCTTGGTTTTCTAGAGAAGAAATGTTGCATCAAGGTGGCGCAAAACCCGTCATGGGGTGAAGTTTTCTTATGTAATTCTATCAAAAAATTAACAGGAAAATATATTTTCCAACGGGCATTGAATTTTTAGTTCTTGATTCTGAAGTCTCACGATTTTTGTTTAAAAAATGTAAGACTAGTATGTCCAAGAAATGAGTCCTGTTAAAATCCACCTTGAATTACAAGGCGGTTTTTAACACCAAAAATGTGATTCAAATGGATCAGCATACTTTAAATATTTTGAGTCATTATTAAGCAAAGAGTTCAGATACGTTTTATACCGGAATTAGATCTGTTTGATATAACAGGTATAAATTTCCGAAACTGAAAACTAAACATAGAATGTACCAGTTATAGTTACGAAAAAAGAACTCTGAAAAATGGCATTTTTCACTAAATTTGATTTTGAGAAAATGAGAAAACAGCAAAACCTGACTGCTCAAATATGAAAAGCTGGAACAAACTGTTTTGTTAATATTCATTTTCAAGAAATTGAAAATAAAACTATGATTTATTGTGAGGTCAATGATGTCTCCGAGCGTGAAATTATAGTTTCATCTGTCATTTCTTTTCAATTCCGCTACAGTCGCGTGGGCTTGGAGAATGGGGCGGCTTAGGACAGGTACACACATTCCATTTGTATCGGAGAAATCATGGTTAATCTGGAGTTTTCGGTTTTGGCTTACTTTGTTCCTCTTAGTATCGCCAACTCTTGCCGCCAAGAGCGGCGATGAGAGAACATTTGTTATGGATGCGCGTTGATGTTTTTATCGAGTGACATGTGCGCATACTCACAAATTGATCTTTTTATCTGTGTATTGCGCATCGCCCTATATTGCACATCGTTTTGATTGGTCTGCTTCTTTTCTCTCTTCGATTTCAATAGTCGATTCAATCGAATTTGAATAAAACTTTGTTTGGAATTCGGTTTGAATTTTGACTGTTTTGATGATTTCCCAAAGTATTTTTTTCGACAACCGTACGCTTCTCTACAGTGAAAGTGCGAAATGAAAATAGGTATGTGAAGTTTTTACTACACTTTTCTCGTTTTTGAACATTTTCATTTACTTTCGGTTCAGTACTGTGTATGTTATTCTGTGTGTTTCATTTCTCAATGAATAAGCGAAGCTACGAGGATCCCGCTTTGCTAAAAGCGAAATCGCTGATGATTTTTAAGTTAAAAAATTTGCCCGGTACACGCTTGAAATGCCGCAGGCATCACGTGTACAAGAAACCAATAATACGCTCACTGCGCAACCAAAACAGTATTTGGCGGCGGCAAATAAAAGTGCGCCAAGAAAGGTTGGCGTGAAGCAAATGGGCACTGTAATCTCCAGGTTTACCGAAATCATTTACGGCGGAAGTTGGAGAAGCAATAAGCGGCTTAAAATGCATTGAGAGCGGTTGGGCAGTGCACATGGACGAGAGAGTATCGCTAGTGACTTGCCTGACACATTTGCTCAGCACTTTACCCTGGAGTCGCAAAAGTGCCGGACAAACCATTAATGATACTCTTGCTCTGCGAGATGTTCGTGTGTACTACCCAACTACTCTGAATGCGTTTCGAGCCGCTTATTGCTTCTCCGACTTTTGCCGCAAATGATTGCTCCTATGCAAATGATTTCTCCTTAGGCGGCGTCCTCGTCACCTGATCGCGGTTCTACGTTACGAGGTCCGTCCCAAAATTACCCTCATGTTGATTCAGAGCGAGATGCTATATAACTAAATAAAGCTAAACATCTCTTAGCCTAACACTTTCATCTTCATGGGCGAGAGATCACGTTCGGAATGCGAGTTGAAAGTTGCCAACAATTTATGGTTTTATTATTTATAATTATTTTCGTTCTTCACAATAAAGTTTTTGATATAATCGTGTACCACATAATATTTTCGGTTGGAAGATTTTTTTTTTGTATTTTACAGTAAAAATTAAACATTTTAGATGATGCTTATTAAAACATATCAAGCGCATTTTGATCGAAAACTTTTGGCTAGTTTTCAGAGAAAACCTTAATCCCTTTGGTTAAGACCTTCTGGGATTTCTTCGCAAAAGGTTCTGAACCCAGTAATTTTTTCATGCCTCTTTTAAAACCCAATTTCCGCATTTAAGAAGCCGCAAAGACGGAAATAATTGACAGCCTGAAAGTTCAATGCTCGGATTATAGAGTAATTTCAGTCTCTTTGGCTTTAACGAGTCGCCAAAGATGCTTCTCCTTCGGCATTGTTACGATGAAACTCGGTTTCTTTCCTGCTGATTAATTCCGGCCGCTTTTCTCTCAACTGCTCCATTTGTTTCTGACAGCAAAGATCGAAATATATTATTTGACCGGGTTGCGGCTTCTCATGATGCGTGAGCCTTTTCCAGTCTCACCACGGAGTTACCTTTCTTACCGTCTATCTCGGTAGCCTTATTTCACTCATAATATACCCCCCGAGGGGCACCACGAGTTCGTGGATGAGAAACCACCGGATAAGTAAGCTGATTCTGGGGATACAATAATGTTGGGGATGGAGTTACCCCCCTCCAGTGATAGTATGTACCTCCTATGGGAGGGGTTGGGCCGTGGCCGGTGATAGCTCCTCCGTACGCGAGCTGTTGCAGCCACTGTCATTCAATGTCCCCGAGTGCCAAGGCAGAATGGGGGCAACTCTGTTAAGGTCCACCCATAATATTTTTGTCGCATGTCATCAATTTTTCTTCATCCATAATGCGATATTTCTAATCTAGGTATTCATTTTGTTAGTTTTAGTAATGAGTTCCAAATGAAAATTCGGTCTAGTACACTTTTAATTGAAGCATTATGGGCAGCACGTATTTTTCCACATTTGAAACTTAACTCTAACAATATAAAGAAACATATGCTCAGTGGGTATTGACAGCAAATCCTGAAACAGGAATTATATGAAAGTCCTACTACTTTAAAAGTAAACGAGAGTATCCGTAACAGTAAAATTGGCCAACCATGAAATAATAGCAGATGAATAACACCGCAGTCTTATTTGGCAGGTAATGAGTATAACACAACATACATACCGATACAAACAAAGCCCCGAGCTATTCGCCGAATATTGGATTAACTCTTCGCCTACTACTATGGACGCATTCAACTGTTTCACGAGGTCGAAAGCTGACAGACTTAACCGGAAGCGTTTCTAGGGGTCATTTTCTTTGGTGGGAGAGATCCAAAAGTAATCGATTTCAGTCGGAAGAGAAATTATAAAAAAGTTTTTTAATCAAGGTCAACTTCCGTGTGATTCTGTGAAGCAGTTTATTTTTAAGATACCTCTATGCTTTTTTTCATGCTTTTTACTTTGGCGTATTTTAGGTGTAAGCATGATGAAAGTATTGCAACCGGCACGAAAGCATTGACCTTTCTGAATTAAAAAAGAATCTGCATTATATCTTCTAGTTATTCATTGATTTCGTCTTGTGTAATTTATATCAAAAAGCTATTACGATTCTGCATCTTTTCATTCCATGTCTTCTTTCCTACCCTGGTTAAACCTTTAAAGGACATTTTTTCTGGTGGTGATATAATTAAAAATCTTTGGAATTGCGATTAATTTAGCCTATTGGATAATATTAATTTTTGTTAATTAATTTTAGTAATTATTAGTTAATTACCAAGTCAAGACACTTTTTTACAGTTTTAGATAAGAAATTTTGCAACATCTAGGTTTTTGTTTCATCGAAAAATTTGGCGAGAACTTGAGCCAAACTCAAAAATTGCATTTAAAAATTGATGAATTTGGCGAGATGTATACTTCCCTCGGCCTTAGAAAGGTTAAATGATTAAAATCATTTTTTAGATTTATAAAATTCTTAGTGTCAAAATTATGACGGACAAATATATTGTCTTTTCACTTTCTCTTATACTAGAAAGTATTGTAATCGTTCAAAAATTCGAACTCGAGATTTTGACGAATCTTCACGTTTTAGACCTCCCTGAGTCCGAAAAACACAAATTTGGAATTATGTCTGTCTGTGCGTCTGCGAACACGATAACCCAGAAACTATTAAAGCTATAGGAATGAAATTTGGTATGTGGTCTTTAAACATAATTTGTAGGTTTCTATCAAATTTTGGACACATCCGTCCACGGGAAGACTGTCTGTCTGACCGTGTAAATGTGAACGTGATAACTCACAAACTTAAATAGCTACTCTCATAAAATTTGGTACACGTTTTTAACATTAGAAATGTAGGCATGTAACAAAGTTTGGACCAAAACCGTCAAAGGGTTGACTGTCAGTCGGTCTATATAATCGCTTACTTAAGACGATATCTTCTAAAAGAAATGAGTTAGATTAATGAAATTTCGTATGTAGTCTTGAAACCCTAATTGTAGATTTGTCTCCAATTTTCGTTTAAATCGGTTGAAAAAAAGGCGTTCAAATTGCAAATTTTGTTTTCTCTATCTTAATCTCGCTGGCTTCTAATTCTACTTCCGGGTTGGACGACCTTCGGAAATCGTGGTATAACGTCTGGCTTCTTTTTTTTTCTCCACTGCTTTACGGGCGCTTGTTCTTTCTACTGGCTTTTAGCTCATTTTTTTCTCTAGATGCGCCAGGAGTATACGAGAAAGTTTAGGGGAGACCACTCCCGCTGGTTTTAAATGTCGTTTAACCAGACATTTATAAAAGTGGACTTATCTTTTTGGATAGAATCTATTTTAAAGGTACAAAGTAATGTTTGAGAATGAACCTGACAGCCGTGAATAGTTATTCAATGATACGCTACAAGTTAAAAATTGGCAAGTTTGTTAACATAATGGACACACCTGGATGGTAATTTTAAAAGTGTTTCATATAGTAGGATCTTCGATCTATTGGGCAAAAGAAGGTTTCTTTTAAGAACCGTTTCACATTTTCAAAAGAAAGTTACCTTAAGGAGAGTATTCTGTTCCCTAGTTTTCATAATCACCAATTCATTAACCGGTGCTCAAATGTGGCGGTTGAATTTGACGTCCTCTAATGAATTGAAGTCTCTCCCAAAATATTTCACCACTTGCCTTTAACATCGGCGGCAGAATTCATTTTTCTTTTAATTTCTTGTTAAAGATCTAAATAATTCCACCACCTACACTGTAAAAAAAATCCCGTAAAATTTACGGTTTTAAACTGGCAGCTGGGTTGGTTGTGCAAA